>BIMT01000070.1:0-90506 GCA_005406065.1 Metschnikowia sp. JCM 33374
TGAGTGTTTTCAGAAAGATTGACGTCAACTTATTACGCATTTTCATCGACGGAAAGCGGCCGTTCATTTATCGCGTGCTAATAACCTGTGCTTGAGGACTGAACAGTTAATAGATCCCGGCTTTTTTTCACCGATATTTTTCTATGGGATTTTAAAAGGTGGAATCCCGCAAAAGTCTTTTTAACAAGAAGAGATGTTGGTTTCTTTTGCTGTCTAAGTGGAAAAGGTCAAATACTTCTACTGAATATCGTTTAGACGATAGAATAATGATCCAGAACTTTGGAAAATTTGCACTATTGTCTTGTCGTGGAAGCATTTTCCGAGTTCCCTCCATCAAACTCTTCTTCATCGTATCCAACAAAGATATGTATTATTATTGTCATTCCATTAAACCCAGAAAGCTGTTGGGTGAACGTTTCAGGTTTTCTTTTTGGTATGAATAACTTCCAGCTCACTGGTAGAGTCAGCCTTTATCCAGAGTATGCACCAGCAATGAATATACCAGATGTTGTGAGTTCTCTAAAATGAACTGGCCAACTCAAAGGTGTTTTTCAAAAGCCAGCTCCCCAACCCAAAAGAAGGTTAAGAAAAAATAGCTGGGTTTCCAGCGGTTTCACAAACTTAAATTTTAATCACTATTGAAATGATTTCTTTGTTGGGCTAGAATTGTCAAATTGTCTGCTTCACTATTTGTTTTTGCTGAACATTACATCTTGGTTTCCACCATAAATACCATGATTACTTAACTAACACATGATTTTTAAAGACCCCCAGATACACTTGCCTACGGAAATCAAGCATCAAAGCTTACATCTGAAATCTTTCAATACACCCAGAAAGATCGAAACAGTTAAGATTTACTTACCAGGAGGAAGTTATGTCCACGTTTTCCTTCATAACAATATTGCCCATACATGTATCTCCACATTTCCTGCCATCCTCAGGTTATATTGTTGCGGAAAAGAACACGCACTTCTCTCTGGAGCTTCTCGATTTTCGGTCTGAGTCGGTTAATGTCGGGATCATTATGTGGAAACTGGATGCAATTCAACCGGGCGATTTCTTCAATTGCTGTCCGTAGGAGCATCCAGTTACATCCTTCACCGCGTCTCTCAGTTGCTAGATACGCCAAAACAATCCCCAAATTGTGCACGCGTGTTTTTATTTCTTGGAAGTTGTCGTCCCGGGAAAAAAGCCTGATTGAATTGGTGGAATTGTTTGGAAGTGTTCCTGGAAGTATTCCTGGAAGTATTCCTGGAAATTTTCTTGGAAATTTTCTTGGAAGCCCACTAGATACTTGGGATTTAGCATATGGGTCAAAAGAAGAAACAGTTTTCTTCATAAAAGTATCCACTGGCAGCGAAGTTGACGGAATATCAGTAGATCTGATCAGAGATCTAGAATCCCGGAATTTTGGAAGGTTTGGTCTTGATTCAGGATTGTACTCAGAAATAGAAGGAACTAAAACGCTTTGAGACGATTCTCCAACGTTAATATCAGGCCCAATACCGGGCCGCAAGTCTTTGTTTATGGCGATTCCCGAGGCCAGAAACAAAAGAGTCATTGGTACGATAATCGAAAATGGCTTCATCTTTTCCTCTTGCTATAAGTTTAGGTGTTGTTAAAATCAAAGCTTGGTGTTTGAAAAGGGAGGCCTCTAGAAAATGTTTCAGTGCCAACCGGGACTTAAATACTTGGCTGAGTAAATAAAGCTGCCTATAAAGGAAAGAGGGAAAGGAAAGATTTCGGCAAGGGACTGTAAATAAAAGAACGGGGAGGAGAATTTATTTTGAGATCTTTTTCGATATAGAGAACCATGAATAATTCTACAAATGAGGTTTAGAACCCGTCAGAGAACAAACATTTGTGCCATGTTGATTGGAATCGTCCTTTAGGAACAAAACCGTGGAATCACATTGTTCATCGGCCAATTTCGTAATAATGAATAGCACTATTGTATCGGAAAGAATCTTCGGAAAAAAGGAAAAGAAGATAACGAAACTTTAATGAAATCAGGGTTATCCAAACAAATCAACTTAATTTTTCAATAAGATTTGCCCAAAAGAGTTCGACCTATTCAGCAAGTTCCTGTGACTTATTAGAAAAACCACCAAAATTTTGGCTTCTCCTGGAAATACCGAACCAAGTGAATTCTTAGAATATGTGTCCCCTCATTCCAGACAAGCTAACCCGAAATTATTCATCAAGAACAAGGTCTAGAGAGTGCATGCAAGTTGTAAAATATCAAGGCTGAAATTAGTTTTAAGACCGCACAATTTCAGTTAAGAGATAAAGATTATTGGAAATTTATAATAAAAACACTTATTGGAGATGTTAATTTACTCGGTTAATGTGCACTTTAGAGCATTGCTAAAACACAGTAAGTTCAAAAGAGCGTCTTTGGCCATCACCTCAATAAAATATCTCCCTTAAATAAGAATCAAACTCGGAATTAAACCCACTAAACAAAATTTATGAGAATATATCACTTTAACTGGAGTGCATTCCCAAAACCTTGGTATTTATTTTGTTAGGTCACGTGCGAGAGGGTTAGGGGGAAGCAATAAATACGGAGAAGCGGGCCTTCTCAAAGAAGTACCCCGCACATGTTTCAGAATTGCAGCCATTTGCAAAAAGAAACGAACACAAAAACAAAAACTATAAAAAGGATCCTCGTCCCGTCGCACATTAGGTTTTTTTATCTTAGGCATTTTCTCATGTTTTACGATTTTGTGCGTGGTCCAAAATGTTCTTCAACTCAATTTGAATCATTTCGAGGACTATATAAGCCAACTATGATTGCTTATTAGACTGACTTTATTAACGACATGTTTGAACTAAATAATACAATACACCAAAGTGACTCCTAAATCAGACCTGTGCGGCTAATTTGGAGCTTACGTGCTTGGTCTCGAGCGGTGAAGTGCCATGCTATAAACGTCATGATCGCTCCAAATGCACAAAGACTGGCAGTATAAGTGAATCCGATATAATACCGTGGTTGATCTCTTGTGTCCCAGGTAAAAATTGGCACCCATGCACCGGTGACATAGGCCAAGGTATTGGTGACAACAACAAGGAAGTTACGTTTCATGTCGTCTTCAAAAAGCAAGCGGTTGACCCAGGAGAAAATAAATGGTTGTCCAAAAGAGGGCGGCACAGCAACGAGCCAGAAGGCAAACCAGTGTAAACGCTTCGGAATGTCATATACCGCCAAGAGCGCACATCCAATCATGACGGGGAAGAAGAAGCCAAGCACGTAAAAATGATTTTTCTTGCCGCCAATGAAATTATGCGAGTATGCCAAAAACAATGTAACAACAATGGCAGAGGCGGTGTAATACGAAGGATACACATTATACTTCGCAGGAGAAAGCTTCAACGCCTTTTTCATCCACACGGTGAAAGTGGGCTGACTCCACGCCGTGCACGCGTTATTATAAGCTAAAAACAACGGCGGGAACACATATACGTGCCATGTAGTGAAAAAAGACTTGATTTAACATTCTGTACTTCCATATAGTTTCATGTATTTACGACAAATTACACATTTTTTCAAACCATTCCCTCGATTAACATTCTGTACTTCCATATAGTTTCATGTATTTACGACAAATTACACATTTTTTCAAACCATTCCCTCGATTAACATTCTGTACTTCCATATAGTTTCATGTATTTACGACAAATTACACATTTTTTCAAACCATTCCCTCGATTAACATTCTGTACTTCCATATAGTTTCATGTATTTACGACAAATTACACATTTTTTTCAAACCAAACTAGTTAACATTAGGGTGCATCAGGCAATGCAGGATAATGTGCTGGGCCACCAGAAACAAGACTTTTAGGGACTGCTTTTTTATGTCTATTGGGGAATGTAAGCTTATATTGCGCCATAAATAATGTGTTTCAAGGGGCCCTACCGTTCCTAAGGCCCAGCAGAACGTGCCATTAACTACGCTTCAAACGAGCAAAAAACACCGAATATACCATTTTACTAAAAGAAGAGTCTAGCGACTGTGCATGCCCCCTTAACACTTGGAAGCTGAAGTACTGCAAACCAAATACTTGCAGGCCGTTGAATAAATGTCCCAAAAGCTGGCTACCAAGATCTGCGGTTGGACGGATGAACTGTTGGGCATTCTAGCTGGACTCTGTAAGTACATGGCTGGTTGGCACGCCAGAAATATTGGACGATTGGTGGAATCACAGAGGATGTAAATGTACTAAAAGAAGTAACACCACCAGGTCTTCTTTCATGAGGGAGGTTCCCAATATGGGTCAGCATGGTGTTTCCAAAAAAGAGAAAAGGAGAAGAAAAGCCTTTTAATGAGTCAAGAAAATAGTGTAACCACTGTCATTAATACTTGAAGATCCCGAGACTTCATCCATGCTGGGTTTTGATGCCTTTACTGTAGCACATCTCTCCAGATTGAAAAGCTTTTGGTTATATCGGTCTCACTATGCCCGGATCCTCGGGATTTGCTCCGGTATGGGCTTACAATCTTTTAGCATGGAGTTGAGAGCAGAGTGGGATATCATAAATGGTAAGACCCGAGAAAGTATATCTGGGCCATCTTTGGTATTGATCTATGGAAGACAACACTCTTTAAGGCATGGTAGTTAGTGGAGGACCCAGGAAGGTTGATCTAAATGTTTGAAAACATGACCTGCTTCTTACGTATCGTGTTAAAAGGCTTCGAGGATTGCAATAAGTTGGAGAAAAACACCAAAACAGAAATGTATCGTGTGGTGGAGTCACTGAGATGGAATGACCTCATTTTCAGTAGTGTGAGTGCGGATTCAGGGGATTTCACGTATATCATATACTGTTTGTGTATTGATTTTGAGATTTTGGATTCCGGAATTACAGAATTCCAAGTGCTCCTGACCCCCTTGAAATATTTTGGCTCTGAAATTATCTATAAAAAGTGTAAGGGCCCATTGAATCCCCTTTATAAACACCTGAATCCATATTGTAAATCTTGCGATAGGCGAATCTCCATAGTGGAATCCAGGAAAGCTTGAGGATACCGCTAATGGTGGGCAAGTAGTTCCATGTGAACTTATTAGCTTTGAGCACCAGCAGTTTGAAGTTATTGCTCTTTTTTTTAACGACTTGAAGTTTTTCGGGAAACACAAGTGCGTCTGAGGAGCGCTTTCCTCCCTTAGACTTGTGAGCCTCGAATACACCCCAGTTGTTTTTCAAGTAAACTTTATGGTGGTCCTTGATGGCATTAGTCATGTGTTTATCCTGCTTTTATCTACCGGTAACGTGGGCGTTGGGTTTGGAGTATTCATCATGATCCGGGTTTTCAGGGATATCTATTAATTGAGTAGATGCAAGTAATTGCTCAGTAGAGTCCAATAATAAGTGCCATCCCAGCCAGTCAGTATTTGATACTTTCTGAATATTCCAAATATTATTTGCGAAGCTCAAACTAAACAAATATCATTGCAGAGTGAATGACGGTGCCGGGGACAACACCAAATATAGTCAAGGGTAGCGTCCAGTAACACCAAGTATCCAAAACAGTGTGCTCTGATCCACTCTTGTATTCCAACATTTGCCTTAAGGGCGTGTGGCTACATGATCAATTGTCTGGATGAATAATTTAGGGACCATGATAAAATGCCAACAGAGTGGATGAAGAAAAGAAATAAAAAGCTGCAGTAATTCAAAAGTCATATATGTTTGCTGCCCGCTAGGAGCCCCATACTTTTCTCCGGTATCTATTCAAACTTTACGCACATATTGCTGCGGTGAAAGGCTTAAGCGACTAATCCATTATGGGACAGGCTTCTTTTCATTCAGCCAGGACGCCACATGAGACTTTGAAAATCCACGAGGTAGTTACCCTCTTACTTATATAGAGGCCACTGGATTAATTAGCCACAAAGTGGTTGTTCCCAAAGAGGCCAATCACTATAGTCGTCACAGGGCCGCCATAGCTGTGTGGTACTGTTCTAGCAGTCTTAAGGAATGTATAAGAGTAGGCCAAGTCCTTAGATGTGGACTTGGAGAATTATGGAGAAAAAGCAATTCACTTATTGAAGGGACGCCTTCTACCATATAATATTGCGATCTCCAAATACTATCTCTCCATCCTTGCAGGCGTTTTTGGATGAATTCAAAGTTTTCATTGTCTCGCATTAGACGTTTCTTGAAGAAGGTCGTATTGCTGCTTATTTACGACTATGCCAGACGTCTCTCAACATAGGCCATACGTCCTTCAGATGTTTTTTCATGTACTACTGAACATACCATTGATAGTCAGAGAAGGATCTTGTTCACGAGCCCCCGCTGGTACTTTCCTGATCAATAAACATCGCTGGTTTCCTAATCCGTATTTGTTGTAGCTCCTCAATATCCCCACACTATACCAAAAGAGCATTTCTGACGGTGGAGCACTTCACATTTGGAGTGTGAGACCCGATACAGGCCGAACCCGTTACTCTTGTGCTCAGCACTCAGCCTTCCCCGCTGGCCGTGGCCAAGAAACCACGATGACTAACGCACTACTAAGTCGTCATTGTTAATGGACACAGCCTCGGGATCACATGATCGTACACATTGCCAAGAAGCCGAGAAAGACCGAACCTATCGACTCTTGTAGACTTAGTCTTAGGAAAATATATAGTGCCTCTTTCCCGTTTGTTGGTTGGAGAACGAGGCTAGTTTCATTTGAATACACGACAATACCGAATAAGATGTTTTGCGTGTACTGCGAACTTACCATGGAGCTGAAGATTCGACCTTGGACGTTCTATCGAGAGGAAAGGGCTTAGAATTAGATCTTGTCAGTTTTAAAACGGTGGACCTTATTAAGTGTGAAAATTGCTCGATAATATGTGCCGCCCTTTGTTTCATGAGGGGTTATTCGCACCCGCAAATTTATGTGAACTGTGTGCTTCTCAAAATTCGGCAGTGAAGGAGCCTAAAGGGTTCCCCGCATGGACTTATCTCTCAAGGAAGGCTTTTGAAGGGCAGCCACGGAAATCAGGGTTTGTTGGTCTCTTCGGTTTGTGAAAATATCCTAGCAGTCAGCATCACAGTGGCACATTTGTCAAAAGAGGGTTGAACAGGTATCAATAAGCGACAACGTCGTAAAAGCCAGTATTAAAAGTAAAAAAAAAAAACCCTATATTTGCGTAAAGTACTGAAGCAATGTATTGGGAGCTATTAAATTATGTTCAATAGAAACTTTTAGGTAATTTGTCAGGGACCCATATTCCCCGACCAATAAGGGTTGTCTCTTTAAACTATCCGGTCTTTCAATTGGCTCTAACCACTCCTTTCGGATTATGCTTTTTAACTGCTACTGTCACCAAAAATGGTTGCCTCGTGGTCACCTGTTTCCCCATGGTCTGAAACACCCTCAGTTTCATGGCTGGCTATACAGGGCGAGTGTCCTATGCCCATGTAAACTATACCACGTTTGGTCGCTCACAATGACCAGTGGGTTTACTTTCCAGCATCCAGCAGCACATTCCATAACACCACAGCAGGTTCAGTCTCCTTTTCGTTTACTTAAGGAATCCTTATATAGTCCTCTTCGCACACGTTGTTTTCGTGGGAGAGAGGTGAGATGAATACATCGATTGAATGCTAGAAAAGGAGCAACCCCTTATATAAATCCTCATCACCACTAAGTAATTTATGTGACGCGAAGCTATAAGTATACAAATTAATCAGGCTAGTAATTTAAATTTGTACACCCGAAAATCTGGTCACTTGGTGGGATGAATTCTACCTAGGGTCTAGGCCACACCATGGTCGTCTTGGCCCGATGGATGGTTCTCCTAAGAGAGCAAGTTCTCCATGAAAACATGGCAATCTCCCTAAAGAGCAAGTTCTCCATGAAAACAGTGACAATCTCCCTAAAGAGCAAGTTCTCCAGGAAAAGAGTGACTATAAAGGCGCCCGATCTACGCCAAGTCTTTTCCAACTGGAAACAGACATGTGTGGTATAAAAACGCATGCTTTCCGTCTCCATCTGGCCACCGGCACTGGTTTAGGATGGGGCTAAAATAAGAACAAAGAGTCGGAAAAAGACAATGGTGGCGCAAAAGATGCGTTGTGCCTGAATTGGAAGCCTTGTTTGCGCATAGTGCCCCTTGCGAAAACGAAGACTGGTTTTTTGAAGGAGTTTTGCGGAGTTTTGAGGTGTTTTGAGGTGTTTTGAGGTGTTTTGGACGGGTCGCGCGTTCATGCTACCATGATAGACTATAGTACAAGGCAAACCACTTCCTCTAAGATGCCACCACTCGATCCAGTGGAATCTAAAAAAACCTCCACGGTCCAAACATACCGCACCGAAACAAATTCCCTCGCCTTCCACAAATTTCCTCACCCGCAACAAAGCCATCGTATCCGTCAACAACGCTCATAACCCCCGATGGCTGCTTGGCAAAACCCCCCTAAAACAATGGGGTTGTACATACACATTCTCTGGCACGTTTAAATGCCTCAAGTACAAACACAAAAGGGAATCCGCCGCGTACTTAAACCCTGGATTCCGCCCTCTTCTTTTTTTCCCCTCAACATTGTTTTTCATTCGCCCACCAGTTTTCGCCTTGCTTATATTATGTTTGGGCATGCGCTTTACTTGGCCGCGCTTTTGATGGTTGCGGCTGCAACTGCAACTGCTCCTGCGACCACTGCTGCTGCCACTGCGAAGCCCCAGTGCGACATCAAAAAACGAGGCTGCCAGGGCTTTCACGCCAATTTTTATCGCTACGATCTCAGAAGTGAAAACGGGTGGACTCCTGATTTTTTCACAAACGGATACAAGGACGGCGGGCTTGTGGCCACCACGTCGGGCGTGATCCACACCGGGTTCAGGATCCGGTCCCCCGACAGGCAAATCGTGTATGGACGCATCTACAACACCAAAATCACGGTGTCGAATTTTTCTCTTGAGCAGACGGGGTTCTTTACGCCACCAAGTACCGGGACCTACGAGTTCACCATAAAAGCCGACAACGGGGTGTCGTTGCAGATCTCCCCGGGACTCACGTGCTGCAACCGCCCCGACGGGGATAAATATGGAGGGTATGAAATGAGTGTCATTGATAACGAGGGAGGGGGCGGATCCTTGGACAAAATCACCAAAACGGGCTCTTTCCACCTTGAGGCCGGTGTGCACTACTTTATCAGGGTTGTGAGCTTCAACTGGCAGGGAAACTGCGGCCTAGGCGTGTTTTTCAAGTCCCCGGGGTCAGCTTTAGAGAGGGTTTTGGGCCACCACGTTTACCAGCACCGCTACGACACGGCGCCGTGTCCCCCAGACAAGTTACCCGCTGCAGGTATGGCTGCGGGCCAGGATATTGTTCCCTTGGAAATGGAAAATGCACCGGCGGGTGAAGAGGCGGTAACAGTCACCGAAGAAACCTTGAAAGGTGTGTACTTAACCGACGAGACCGCAGCGTCTCAAACCGAGCAAGAATCCGACAACAAAAGCTCCGGCACAAACACCGTTGCCTTTGAAGTATCCAAGTTTTCTAGTGTGGCAGATGAAAGTGCTTCTGTGGGTGCTACTGATGTGCCCACCACCACGGCCTGGGAAAGGGACTTTTCCACGACTGAAGAGCCTAGCGATGAAATGGAGCCTCCAATAGAAACGTCAACGATGTTGCTCACATTGACAACGACCAATGAAGCAGGCCAAACAATTACCATCACCGATTGTACATCGCAGACATCTGGGGCATTTGCGCCAACTGCTCAAAATGGTCCTCCTGATGAGAAACAGCTTGCCCTTGCTGAACAAGGCCTTGTCTCGCCTGGTCCCTTGATGAGGGGTGCGGAAGATCTTGTAGGTAAGGCCCCTGGCACCGGAAAGAATCGCCCCTCTGAACATGTTGAAGGTACGGAGGTTACTTATGTCAATTTTCTAGAGGGGACTGCATTGCCGGATGACAAAAAGCCCTCTAAATACAGAGGTTCTATTGTGTCCGATGAAGATCGATTCTCTTATGAAAGAAATCGGGCTTCCGGGTCTTCTAAGGAGCAAAAGTCTGCTACTGGTGAAGCACACCCCGTTGTGGAACAGTTTGTCAATGGATGCGAGGCTGTGCATGTCGCTAGTGTGGTGTACACTTTGGTCTTGGCGTTTTTTGCTGTTGCTGCTTTGTGAGGCTCATCCTAGGTCCCGACTCCAGTTTTCTTTTTATACACTTAGATTGTATCGCCATTGTTTAATACATACCCTCTGAGTTACGTGTCACATAATCTTATGGCGGGTTTAATATAGGGGAAATGCCACAAACTCTTATTTGATACAAATTTGAGGACACACTCGGCAATTATGGTAAAATGGCTGTACAATTGTTTTTATGGGGAATATGTTCCACCCAGATCCATATCTCAAGCACGAGAATATGCCTGCTCTCACTAAAAAAGACTCTCACTATAAGAATGATCATTCCAGGAGAACCCATCAATGACTGAACCAGTTTGTGAAACCATATCATGGAAATTATGGTTGATGGATATAAATCATGTACCTTGGGCACTACCCCTTCAATATTGACAGCAGGTAGTTCATACTGGATTAAGGTCTTACACTTTCCATGGCGCACCTTTGAGGCTGCTGTCAATAGTTTAATGCATCATTATAGCTCCGTTAGTGTGTGAATCTTCCTGGAGAATCTGTTGAGGCAAACGACACCTGAAAATCCAGCTGGAGGTTTCAATGTCCTCGCCATGTGCTTCCCCGAAGTTGCAGTGTCGTGTACACTGTTCTGTTTCAATATTGAGGAAGTTTTGCACAACTTCGGCTCTATTCTACGGGGTGATTATTCTCATGTTATATATTTCAATGGATCCATAGTTCCAGATATGTTGGTTTACAATGAAAAAAGATCGTGGTTCTAAATTTGGGAATCTAGTTCTTCCACAGTGGGGCTGGCTAGGTCGTGGTTAACCCAGGTCAGCTTTTTGGCTAGGGTGTTTACTGGTGACTAGTGACTTCAACAGAAACAGTATGTGTGTCCAGAGCATTTGCATGGCATTTTCATACGATTATTGACATGAGGTGGGCATTATAGAATAGTTTAATGCTATAGGCCTGTTTTGAGTAGTGTATCCTTGTCTGGTTTGCATCCCACAAACTGAAGAACCTTTTCTTAAGAAAAGCGGATCCGCGCAGAAGGAAATGGTAAACGCATCTCCTTGAAGAGTGATCGTCTAGTAGCATAGTAAACCGATGTGGTTACGATAAAACACTTCACCTCCCACCACTACTTGTTTCCCCCAAACAATTAACCCAATCCTGCTTCACACAAAAGACCTACATACCTAGAGCTCAAGTGGAAAAGTTTCTAAAAGTGCCAAATATATGCTTTCAATTAAGGTGATAATCACAGAAAGAATCTCATTATGGCCGTTCCGCACTACCTCTGCTAGAGTACCTTACATTGTTGCACCGGGGTCATTTTTATGAAATTCTTCAACACCTTCAGTTTGATGACGAGAAGGTGGATCTGCAAAGCTGCCGTAGAACGGGTTCTTTTCAATGTAAACAAAAGTATTCCTAATTAGGAAACCTCAGTGTTATCCTAGGATGAACAAAGTAATAAATATATGGATTTAGTCTTGTCCGGGCAGCCGTATTTTGAAATATTTCAAATAAAACTCACTGATATTTAAGCTCAAAAATATCCCAAATACTTCTGGGAAAAAGAGAACGAGCTAGGCCTCCATCGTCTTAGAATTTAATTGATTCCTTTCGGGCGGGCAGTACGAACTGTGTAGTACTGAATAGGTGGAGAGCATCTTGATGAAACATTAACTTCACGTCTAAGCAAGACAAACCGAAAGCTTTGCAAACGTAAACGTAGGAATTCCGTTAGTTAAATTAAGCATCTAAGCGGTGCTGGGGAAAGATAGTAGGGGAGGGTGAGTATGTCGGCCCTTTTATAGAGCATGGCGGCCCTTTTATAGAGTAGAGCATGGCGGTCTTTTTATAGAACTATGGCAAAAGACACGCTTACATTTTAGGGCTTCTTGGTGGATGGCAAGGGGTGGGCTTCGTGTTTTGATTGGATTAAATCGATAAAGGTGTCAGCACATCGCAGGGGAGCCGGGCTCTGTTACTGGGGATCCTTTTGCCATGCTCAATACTACTATCCATGAAGAACCCCATCTTTTGGTTTCCGGATAAACGGGGTCCCGTTGCAAGGAAGCTTTAAAGTAATATACGCCGGGGAGGCCCAATCTACTTCAGGGTGAAAGTCAGAATTCAATTCTCGGAACGATAAAGTCTACTCCACCACACGTGATAGGAAAATATTAATCCCTCAAAAGGTCACCTCTTCAAACAAGTTTGTGGAAATTCAAAACCTTTAGCCTATTTTCGTTTTATTTGGCAATTTGCAACTCCCCTCTCCTATACTATAAGCCCAGGCCACTTCAATCTTTTTCAAGGCCACCACCTCAAACCATAAGCTTCCTGAACAAATTCTTCTCCCTACTGCCCTCGCCCTCAATACCAGCATGGTTCCTTTTTGCAGTTAAACCAGACCACATAAGCCAGTATCTAGAAAGTGTAACTAATTAAACAAATTCTTCGGAGGTAAACACTCCACCGCAGGAATATGCTTGGCCAATTCCCAGAGCCTTTGATAGGCAAAAGTATACTGCACCTCAAACACCAGTCGGACCATTAGTGGCTTATCTTCCAACTTCTCATAAACCAACCACCACCTTTCCAAGACACGGGAAAACTTTCTTATGTCCCTCTTGTACCTAGGACGACTAGGATTAGGCACCCCGTAGATGTCATAAAGCGCAAAAAGTTGGACATTGAGCTTCACTAGCATATACACCAAATTCTGGTTTTTGGGTCCATCGCGGCGGAAGTATTTCAACATCTGCACGGCATCTTCCATGAACTCGAACATGACCTTGCAGTAAGCAAAAAGGTCCGTGAGTCGGGGGTCCGGCAGGAGAGAATTTATAAACTCTTCGCCGTGCGCAAGTCCTCGTTTGAAAAAGGGAATACGGAGCTCGAATTTTTCAACATCAAACGCCAGTATGCTGACAAACGCCTGCAACTGACGCATAAACTGGACCAAAAAATCTTGAGCGTCTTTTGAACGGCGCAAATTAATGTGCTTCCGTATTTTTTCTTGGTTCGATGGGTCATTGAATTGCCTCGAAATGGCAAAGGAATGTTTTTTTATGGTAAGTTTTTCTTTCTCGACTTCTTTCGCTGAAGGAAGAAACGTTTCTTTGCTAGTACTCCCGGGCACGGTCTCCTGGGCCAAGGAGTTTGCTTTAATCGACCCAACGAGTAAGCCACAGAGAAGCGTGGTGTATAAACCTGGACAGATTTTCATTTTTGAGGATGTTGAGGGAAACAGGGATGGGAGGGCGGCATTTTATATTCTTTTGATAGTGTTAGTGAATTTCTAAGCTCGGGTAAGCCTCACCTTTGGAGCAAGGCGATGCTGATAGAACGTTAATACTGAATAAAATTTGCGCAAAATGACACGGTTACACATTTAGAAAAAACACAGCCTTGGTCATTCTATCCAGTGGTATAATGCCAGGGGGTAACGGAAATATTACCGACTTCACTAGGTGGCTGTTTTTCTTCTGTTCGTCCGAGGAAAATGAAAAAGAATCTCTATTAAAAGAGGCAATGTTTCAGACTTTCTTGAAAATCAAACTTTGCGAGTCAGCCATATTTCTTACTATTTAGCGAAATCTTCCCGAGGTTCCTGGCGCACTAGGAGATAGAGTAAGGAATGACCCCAGCCATTTGCTAGTGGGGGAAGAATATACACACGTTTGCCGTCGGCCCTCAAAAAGCCACGCAAAACATAGTTGGGCTCAGCCTTCTTTGTCCGATCCTGCAGTGGTCATAGCAGTGTGTTGAAAAAGAAGTGATGCATGACAAGTGAGGTCTCCATACAATGAGAAGGTGACTGACTGCTGGAATTGGGGTATTGAGTATTTCCTTAGACTTGGGAAAATCAATGGATTCCACAGCCTATCATGTTTTTGAGCGCCATTCCTAGGCCTCTCTCCCTTACACGGATCAAAGACCCTGAGAGGATTAAATCTGGAGAAACACCTAAAAAAGGCAAGGCATTCGTCATTGCTATCGTTTCATATTCAAAAGATCGTTACATCGATTTTGAAATTTGCTTGGAATAAATGGTACACTACAAAGAGCAAACACCTATAAACACGCAGGCCATCATTCACTCATTGTAAGAGACGAAATAGACAACGATCTTTGCCTACGGAAAAATTGCCAGGGGAACAACCCTTGAAAACAGCACGGAATCGGTAGCGTCCTCTGGTGATCTCGCAGTGCCAAGCAAATCTAAACCAATACACTCGAAATAAGCTAAAACCGGGGCCTGTAGTGCCCCTGGGGCCGAACATGCCCTCACGCAAAACTAACACTGCAAACATAACACCGCAAACACAAGAAAGAGCACCACCATTTTCCATCACATAAGCTCCCGTTTTAACCCTCCTAGTGTGCTCTCGGCGTAGTAGAACTGCAGGTCAAAATGGATGTGGATAGCATCGGGCAACTCAAGTAAACCCGGCAACGCACGATAAACCTCCCGCAAAAACGCCACGGAATTGGTGAAGTGGGTCAAATCCTCCCTATAGTTTCGTGATAGGGGATCGGGCCGGCCTAGTGGACTGAAAAACGCCAAAAGATGGACATTGACCTGGATCACACGACGAAGCAAATGGTGTGCCATGGTTGGCTGGTCAAATGTCTTCAAGAGGATATGGGCATTGCATATCACCAAGAACATATGGCGGACGTACCGGTGCTGGTGGTGGAGGCAGTTGGCCGAGGGTATCGTCTTCATCAAATGGGCTATATTCTCGAGTTGCGCCTCTACGCGTTCGGAGATGCAAGAAAAGTGGCTGGTGTCCAAATCAGGCAGCGTGGTAAAGTGCTGCAAGAGGGCGTAGAGCCAATTGAGCATTTCGCCTGCCTCGCGAGCTGGAGTATATCGATTTCCCATAAGGCTTTTGTATGTTGGCGAGCTTGGCGCAGCAGAGGCGTTATCCATACTTGGGGATATCACAGGAGACGGGTGCCCTATGTTTTCTCCGGAATAAAGGGAATGGGGGGTTTTTGGGCACGTGTGTGTGTAGATTGGCGTCGGGGCAGCAAGTACGAAGTATAAGGCACTAATAAGTACAGATAGTACTGGGGGCATTTTCATGATTTGCTAGACGGGGCAATAGGTTGGAGTTGTGGTTTTTGGGAAGAACCCTGCGTTTTTATGTTTGGGAAAATTCAAGATTACGGAATTTTCGGTGCTTTTAATGGTCCTAGTCCAGGTATTTGAAGCTTCTCACCAGGCTGCGGCGCACCAAAACTTGGTTCGACAAGGATTTCATTATACATAACTGGGGCTGGAAAAACAGGTGTTTTTATCATACTTAGGCAGGTCGGTGTAACTGGGGCAGCCCCATTCACAAGATATTTTTCTGCAGCTGTTGCTTTCTGGTGGAATTGTGGCTGGCTGGTGGGCCAAGACCGAAGCTCATTGTTGTTTTAGCGTGGTTTCGCACAGTCCCTTTGAATCGGAAAGTCATGCGATGAAAAGAGTATGGGAAGTGTATTTGCTGAGAAAACCTTTTCAAAAAGGGCGGAATATTAAAAAAGTAAGGGTGGATATTCCGAGGCTGTAGGGCGAGGTTGGTGGTTTCACCACCCTAGTGTTTCGCAATCGGTGGATTTGTGTTATTATATGACTGTATTATGAGAATGTGAATGATGGAATGTTTCCGGTTTTGTTTTTCTGTTGGTTTTATCTTTCTGTTGATCTAGTGTCGTCGGGCTGTTCAGTACATTCTATGGCCATGACAGTTGGAGAGGATTATCACTACATCTTAGTTCCAGGGAAACCCACAATCGGGTTTCGGCCTGAAATTGGGTTCACTAGAAAGAGATTTCTTTCACGGAATATCGTATAGGTATAAGTTTTGAAAAAAAAACGACCCATATTCTGCTTGTTTTTGAACGAAGTATGGTCCACCGTGGTGAAACGCATGTACCGCAGGAAAACAGCCCCATCAATTAGGAATGTCTTAAAGTTGGTAACGGTGGAATAGAGACTTTCCACCACATAATAGAAAGGCTAATGGGATCAAAAGCAGAAAATATGTGCCCAATGGGCGGGTGGAACGTCCAAGATTATCGCCCTATTACACCGTGCATGGTGCTGGTGTTAAAGCCCACCTCAAGAATTGTATAGTGGGTGGGGGTTTAGGCTGATGGTGCTGCTAATACAGGTCGTCTCATTCACACCAAAATAGGACGAGATGTTGGATTTGCTAGTCGCTTCCAGGATCCTCTTAGGGAAGTTATAAATTCCACTTCTTGAGAAGGACCCTATGAACGTTCTGATAGAAGGATATTCTCTCTTCCTATCGGGAGTTTCTTCTCAAGTGAGTAGATATGTTCGTTTTAATGAAAAAGTACCCTTGAGGTGCATCCCTTTATTTGCCTGAGCCATACGATTTGTTGTAATAATGATTTTTTTTTGTTGTGCAATTAGGAGTATTTATTGGGTAAGAAGAGCACAGGGTGGAGTAGTTAGATTTCGATTGGCCAGCACTTGGTTTGTCTTCGCATTTGATAAGCAGTTGACTTTTGAGGGTTGGAAATTTGAGGATCCACCATTTCAGGATTGGTCATTTGAGGATTTTTCATTTGATGATTTAAATTGGATATGGATTTCCCACTGGAAAGTTGACATCGGATTCGGCCATGGTCATTTATTGGATGCACCAGTGTGATTCTCACGGGCATTTGGATGAGATACTGGTTCGAAAAGGTTCCTTCAACACCGTGATTGGGTCGCGCAGTCTTTGCCGTTGAAGTGTTCAAGTTGGCCTGGTGAATGCTGGGTTTGATTTTCATCCACCGGGTTTTATTGCCCAGCTTGTTCTTTCTGCCGACCTGAAGGAAGCCGTAACCATCTTACCGCGAGAATTTGGTTGCACACTTACAGTGTTTCCTCGAAATAAAGGCAAGTGGATGACTTTGTGCCATTCAATAATTGAAAAGAAGTTGATGGATCTTCTCTCCAGGTGAGAAAGATCTTACCATGTATATTTCGGATATGTGGGGCTTTTGTTCATATGAAACGTGCCGATTCGGTCATTGGCTTTGGGAGGGAGTAGAGACTTGGACAATGTGGAAGAGTGTGTATTTTTGTATTCAGAAGAAATACCTAATAGGTCTTTTATCGTTTGGGGAGTGGGGGTTGGTCTTGGATGGTACGCTTTGATCAAGAGAAGATGGGATGGGTAAATGCGTATGAAATGGCTTTTTCAAACAAGGTCCCTAGAGAAAGTTTGTTGAGATTTGGCCTCTCGGTCTCTGGCCAATAATGGTTTCTTGGAAATAATATAATATGTCTTGTAAATAGATTCCCGGCGAGTCGTGGAGGAGGTCTGAGAATGACCATCCACTTTAACCATGAAATCTCTCTCTTTAGCAGTGCCTGGCCAGAAAGCGCGGGAACTTTGGTCACATGCGATTTTTTTATTACCAAAGGTCTTTTTCAACGATCGAAGCTTCATATCTTGCAAATGATAGAACTCCCAAAATTTTATAGACGATGGGAACCAAAGAGTTCTGTCTGGGTACATTTACTGTATCACCGCAGGACTTATGACGAGGAGAATACACAGGTGAAAGAAAAATAGAGCCCTTTTATCCCGTACAAAAAACATATAATGGCTTAGTTCATATTGTGCACCATGATTATAACCAGGGGTTTGACTTCTTCACCGTTTCTATGGTAAAAGCCTGTGTTGGTAGAAAAGTTCACACCCAACATCAGTTTTAAGACCGCTTATGGGTGACCAAGGTTTTCCCCGCGAACCATCAAATTCCCCAGGCTCACAAACTAGTTTTATAGCCCAGGAGTAACTCCAAACTGTGATGGGTATTTTTCTTGAAACTCCAGAGGGGCGTGTTTTAAGCGGAATTGACTCCTCGTAAAGGATTTTGACTCTAAAATCTCTGTGGCTTTCGCTGGCCAGGTGCATGCTTATTATCCCAGTGAGGCAAGAAGTGCCTAGGCCGAGGAAATCAAGGCCAAATTGGAGGAGTTCAAGGATAGAATTATTGGAAGCTCTGAGAAAACTCAAATCCAAAGTCTTATTTCCGAAGGAGGCGTTTTTAGTAAGGAAGAGCGCCACGAGTTGACAAGCAAATATTTGCCTAGAGTCTTGCCTGAGACAGTTCCTGCAACTGTGATTGAAGGACTGACAACCAAGAAACTTCCTAAGAGTGCTGTTGTTGTTCGTACATTTGACCCACTGGACCGTAAAGTGGACACTGTTCTCAGAACAAAGGACGCATTCCTTCAATAGACGTCATATATTCTTGTACATACAAAATTCATAAGGTTAATGAGAATTAGTGTAGGCATTGTTGAATATGATTTAAGACTGGGTCTTTTGTGCAAGGTTTACCTTTTTTTCTTAAAAAAAAAAACAGTTATAGATTTCATAATTTATACAACAAATTGGCCCTCATGCACCCCATTGGTGTTTGATCAAGTAATTCAATAAACTCGCTGTGTTGGTCAATTTTTTGCTTCTCGAATGAAATCATACTTACCCTGATATAGAAACATTCATATACTCCCACTTACAACTCTAGAGCATGTATTTTTCATACATAACAGTCCATGAATCTTTATGGAAACAGACAATCATTTGGGCGCGGAATTATTACTAGGCTCGCACGCCAAGTGTTCCAGGAAGAGATAAAGGCGTCCAAAAGGGATCTTTTTTTGGCCACATTCAACCAAAGAAGACTCATTATACGCATTCAGCCATGTTTTCGTTTCACTTAAAATAATTATTAGCACAACCGTCTTTCCAACAAATGCCCATATCGCTATAGAGGCCTATGGTGCAGTGCGAAAGGTGATAAACCTCGCCGTACTATGTACGTTCGTACGAAGAGGCGGCTACTTACGATTAGAGCCCCGTAAGCACGGCATCGTGAATTTCGTAATCGCGTAATTCGCTAAGAATTGCGCGTCACTGGCCGGATCTCCCCACTTCATCACACCACCACTTGATCACTTTACCACTTTATTACAATCTGACTTCTTTTTTCTAGCCGTGCGACTCGGCCCGTCCATAGTCGGGAGCCTAGGCCTAGTCACAGATTTCCACACCTCAAAAACACAACCAAAATATGACGAGCCAATAATTCTTTCTTATCATTTTTCATCCAATTATAGGCAAAAACACGAGGGGCCGCTGTGTGGTTTAGAATCCACATAGTATAGAGAAAGGCTGGTGAGATTTCATCACGTCACGTGACCTCGCCGTTCCACCTGCTCAACCTCAACCCTTAGCACCCCGTCACGCTTCCCACTGCGCCACAAATCACGACACACCAGCCGGGCAAACACATCCCAAAAACACACCCAAATACCCACATTTACCCGATTCCTACCCTTGGCCTTCTCTGTTCACCATCGATGTACTGCACACAGGCACGGCCGAACCATAGTCTTGGCCCTGCAGACAGCCCGTCACCCACCCGCGGATGAGTCAAGTTCCAGGTTCCATTAATTAAATATCTCCTACTTTTCTTCCTCCACTCTCTCAAATACACACCATGGCATTAACAAAAGTCGGTGTTCTTGGCGCCACGGGATCCGTGGGTCAGCGTTTCATTTTGCTTTTGGATAACCACCCGGATTTCGAGCTTTATGCGCTCGGCGCCTCCTCCCGCTCCGCCGGGAAGGCTTATAAAGACGCCGTCACGTGGAAACAGACCAGCTTGTTCCCAAAATCGTCCCAAGACATTGTCGTGGAGGAGTGTAAGCCTGCGGGCCGTTTCGCCGACTGTGAAATTGTGTTTTCCGGGTTGGACTCCGACGTGGCGGGCGATATTGAGACGGCGTTTGCCGCTGCAGGAAAGATTGTCGTGTCCAATGCCAGCAACTTCAGAAGGGCCCCTGACGTGCCTTTGATTGTGCCGATTGTCAACCCCGAGCACTTGTCCGTGGTGGAGAAGCGTGTTGCTGACGCCAAGGCCGCCGGCAAGGAGAGACCCGGTTTTATCGTGTGTATTTCCAACTGTTCCACTGCTGGCCTTGTTGCTCCTTTGAAGCCGTTGGTGGACGCTTTCGGGCCTATTGATGCTCTTACGGCCACCACCTTGCAAGCCATTTCGGGTGCCGGCTACTCGCCAGGTGTCTCGGGTATCGATATCTTGGACAACATTGTGCCCTACATTGGCGGCGAGGAAGACAAGATGGAGTGGGAGACCAGAAAGATCTTGGGTGGTGTTTCTGCAGATGGAGACGGCTTTGCCCTTATACCCGAGGACGACATGAAGGTGTCTGCCCAATGTAACCGTGTGCCAGTGAGCGACGGCCACACCGAGTGTATCTCTTTCCGCTTTGCTTCCAGGCCTGCTCCTTCTGTGGATCAGGTCAAGGATGCGTTGAGAAACTACGTGTGCGATGCATCCAAATTGGGCTGTTTCTCCGCCCCTAAGCAAACCATCCATGTGTTGGAGGAGAGCAACAGACCTCAACCTAGATTGGACAGGGACAGAGATGCTGGTTTCGGTGTATCTGTTGGCAGAGTCAGAGAAGACCCTGTGTTGGACTTCAAGATGGTTGTTTTGTCCCACAACACTGTCATTGGTGCTGCTGGTGCTGGTATTTTGATTGCCGAGATCTTGAAGGCCAAGAGCGTCGTCTAAAGCGGCTGCAACCTTCAATCATGTTCATAGATATTCATATAGACTTTAATTGCAATACGCTAACGTAGGGTTGGATGACCCGGGGTGCTTTCGCAACTCAAGTGAAGAACAAAGGAGGTTTTGGGATCATTTATGGTCTTAGCCTTCAAACTATGGCTGGTGTTGTTCGGCATTTTCAACCGGTTGCAAAAGAGTGTTACCTTTTCAAGTTTGAAGTGCTGGTTTACTTGGAAGTTTCCAAAAACGGAACTTTCAAATCACCCGGGAAGATGCTATAATCGGTGGTGCCCTGCTTACACTGTTGTATAGACGAGAAGAAACCTTCCCAATTCCACCAATAGAAAGTTCTTCAACAATTTCCCATTGGTCACCGATGACAGTGTTTTGTCGTTACGGGTCTGCAAATAAAGAAATAGGTATTGTGAAAGTTCCCTGTGGTTATCTTCGTTTTGTCTCAGGAAGGAGGATCATGGATCTGTTCCACTCTACTTTGGAATATTTCACATTGTTTTTTCTAGTGTTGCGTTGCATACCATTTGAATCCACACATGAGCGGTGTGGAAAGGCTCTTATTTGCGTTTGGTTGTCTGGAATATCCTCCTTTGCCTCTACTTATGTGCCTATTAATTGTTTTCAATACTGGGAATGTTTTCTCATTGTCCGGTCAACTTTTCGAAGATCTCGGTGATATTCGGCCGCCTTTTGGGCACAGTTGCTTGGGAGAATTCACACTGAATCTGGCGGTGTGTTGGCTGAGATGTATATGCTTCTTGTTGATCAGAGTACACGTCGCCTCGATAACCAAATTTTGGGTTGACAGGCTGGTTCGAAATGTTACGTCTTAAGAGACGTCTGTCTAATGGGGACCACTGTTTGAGGTCTATGTTGCAGCTTGTAACGGTTTTTGCTTGAGATTGATGCTCCATTATGCACAGAATTTGATTCCTTTGTTTGAGGATGCGGAAAAGGACATACATGCGGTTCCACAACAGAACCCGGCACCGATACTCTTGGGTAAATGAAGAGGGCGGTTTTCATACTCGAAAATGCGAATATAACAACGTGAAGTGTTACTGGTCGGGGTATTTTGAAGATGGAAATATCATGCCAAGCTTGGATGGCAGAATAGGCGCCTAAATCAGTGGTATGTGTATATTACCCCTCTTTCAAGCGTGGTTGCCGTTTTTTCTGGTTGATGAGTGTCTTGGTGGACTAAACCCATGGCATGACCCCTGATGGACGCTCCTCTAGCGTGTAATTAAATGGTTGGAGATAATCTTGGATTTTTGCTCCGCTGTTTCTGTTCAGAATTCCAGATTCACGATTCATGATTCATGATGCATGATTACTGGTGTTTTGCAATCTCTGTGGACTCCTTTTTAAGGAGTTTTAAACTGCAAGTTGGCTCCTAAAACCACACGTGTCTCCCCAACGCATGTCTAGAACAGAACTTGCGTTGACCAGACTTCAATGGGCGTATAATCCCAATTGGGACTCCCGGGCGATAGTTTTTGTTCGTTCAGTTTTTTTTTTTTTTTTTTTTTCTTTTTGCATTTCCTCCACATTTCTTGGTTTTGAGCGTAGGGCCTGTGTCAGTTTTGCACCCATCATTTAGGCCACTATTTACTACAGATGCCTTTTTCCAGTTATTTCTGATTGGGACTAAGTCTTTTATCAAGACTTTTTAATGATTTTGGGGATATTTTATTGGGGTTCTTTTACAGGGGGCTCTTTTACAGGGGCTCTTTTTTTTTGTTGAAGTTCCTTCACACCCAATGACTGCACCAAATGTGAACATCACCAAATTTGACCATCCCAACTAAAAACATCTTCGCGGCATTGCCCTCCATGCCCCGCGTCTTTCCTCACGCGTGGCTTTTTTCTCGCTCTTACTCCTCTCTTTTTCTCCTCACCATGAACTTCGCGGCGCTCGAAAAAATCGACCCCGACTCCCTCTATGACCACCTCTATACCGTATACACAGAGCACCGGCCGAGGGAGGCCCAGCATCTAGGGTATGTAGATAAATCGTCGGAATCAATCGACATTGGCCTAGCCCGCTCGGGCATCGACGTGACCATCCGTCAGTCGCTTCTGGGGCTCTCGTCCGCCACCCAGCTGTCGAGCACGGGGTTTATTTGCTGGCAAACCGCGGTGTATTTTGCCGACTGGGCAACGGCTTTTCTGCCTTGCCCGTTGAACGGACTCCTCGGCCCACAAACGGTTGTTTTGGAGCTAGGCGCCGGCGTGGGGGCATTGCTTGCGCTGGTGCTAGGACCAACCGTGGGCCACTACGTGGCGTCGGACCAGGCCCACGTGCTTAAGCTCATGAAGGAGAACTTTGCCAACAACGTGGTGTCGCAGAAGTATACCAGCACCACGTCGCAAAAAACCCACGGCACGGGGCCCAGAAAACGCGACGTGGACGAGGAGTGGAGCCGCGTCGACTTTGTAGAGTTGGACTGGGAAAGCCCCGCCCTGGGCTTGGCGACGTTTTCTGCCTTGACGGGCCGCAGCGCCCCGGACTATGTGTTTGCGTGTGACACCATCTACAACACGTACTTGATCGAGCCGTTTGTGAAGTGTGTGAAGCTGGCCATGGATACCCATACAGTGGCGGTGGTGGGGATGCAATTGCGAGACGAGGCCGTGACTGAGGAGTTCTTGGAGACGGTGTTTCGCGAGGGGTTACAGGTGTACCGGGTGAATGACGAGAACCTCCTGGACGAGCTTATCGAGGGATTTGTCGTGTACTGTTTGCGGAGGTGATATTTCGGAGTTTGTACCAGCGAACGGACGCAGCTAGCTTTAGGGGTGTTGCTGTTGGGCGGGTCATGTATGTAGTTGTGTGGGGCCAAAATAGAGCTCCAGGGTTTCTAGTCGGGCTCTCTATCAAAAGAGGGTGTGTTGTTGTCTTGGTGCCCTTTCGGATGTTTCTTTGTTCATTGGCAGAGGGGGGAGAGAGGAGCGCAAAGTCGACATTACTGGCACACCAAGTGCTGTTGGGCGACGACGGCCACGAAAGGTCTAACATTACAGAGTATGTTGTTTGATGGTGTCTTCTTTTGGCGGGGTTTTCTTTTCTCAAGGTAAATCGCATAGAATGGTTTCTTTGGGTAATCTTCTGGGTGATTGGAATACAAAAGCAGAAGGATTTGCAGAATTATACCCACTGGCAATTCCAAGAGGTGCTGAAAGGCATGGATTGACTTTCCGTGGTCAATACCTCTTTTCACACCTGTAAGACGAATTCTAGGCTGAGAGTGTGGGAATCACTTCTACGCGTGGGGCCTATTTGGGCGTTTTGGGCTTCAGGGGAAGGGAGATGTGGAATCAGAAATACTGATACGGTAGTCTATGCTGAAATGTGGAAAAAAGCCCCCAAGAAATACCTGCTGAAAATCGTTGCGAAAACGCAAAATGCATCCAAAGATGCAGAAGCGGCTGAACCCACTTTGACTATTTTGGTTCGGGTCCGTCCATGAGAGTTTTACCATCTATACGCGTTAAGATCCAGAAAATGGCCTGGATATTTTCTTGAAGAGGAAACAAGCGTTGCACTTCTTTCAAAGAGATTCAAATACGCAACCAAGATTATGTGAGGTGATGCAAGACCAAAACCATCTGCTACTGTGTGAAACCCCGTGTCATTAGGGAGAATATCCCATTCCTGTCCATACATCCCTTTGGGTCAAAATGACGGCAGATCCTCGAGACCTCGAAGTTGGCTATATCTGGTTACGAACAGAGGAGGTTGGTGTACCGAATGACTAAGGATATCTTTAGAGATGGCATTAGACAGTATGTGTCTATTTGTCCAAGGGACCCCAATATTGGTATTCGCCCAATGCATGATATAAGGACCCTCCCGGTTAGAAATGGCAATGTGTGGTTGAATTCTTGAAGAAAAGGTTGTGCTCGTACAAGAATCAAAGGCATCCGTTTCTTCATTCCAACTGAAGCATCTGCGGGTGCAGCCGGTGTTTTCTTGTCGAGAGAGTGTGAATTTTCACAGGAGTTATGGACAAAGCTGAGACAGGTTTTCAAAGTCTGAAAACAGACGCTAAAGCGAAGAAACGGGCGTATTCCGTGACTTGGTCGGGTGTTGGGTGCCCACGTCTCTGCTAAATGTGGTGTGATGACACCAAGACAAAGCGAGCAAGTTGTTGAATATCTATTGATACTTTGCATGATAATGCTGTTTCAATTCAAGGGGGTTTTTCTTCCCAATTTCTCTTCATCTAGGGTATTTAACAGTATCCTTTAAAGTATTATAAAAAAGTACCAGATAGTACCCATGCTACTACGCAAATGTGACCGCCCACCCCATTAAACAGAATAACAACATTCTTATCATTCAATGAAATGTATCTTTTCTGATTTTCACCATTAACAATCTTTAAAAATAAACCTTGGAAAATATCCCTCCAGATAAAAAAAACTCTCCCATATCCACGAGGAAATTCCGTTCGTCCACTAGTCGCAGCCATGTAGCATACCGTCTCCGCCCAAATTAACAAGGCGAGGAAACCCCAGAAACCAAAGACCCAAAAACAAAAACCCACAAACTCCCAACCCCCTATTCCACCGGTTTTGTGCCCCAAACCACAAAGCCACCACAGAAATATAAAAAGCCCCCCAAATCGCCCAAATCGCATCGCCCAAATTAGTCCCGCCCTTTTTTGCCTGGCCTGCCCCATGAGCGTTGGTCGCGCACGTGACGCTCCGTCGTGGCTCCGCACCGCACCGCACACCACCCTTTACCAGATCGCCAGATCCATCAGGCGATGGTGGGGTGTTGATAATCACACAGAACGCTTGTTGGTTGCACTTGGAATCTCGTCAACTGGAAGATTCTGTGAAGCCTGAATATTTGGCGATTTCCCCATCTGGCTTTGTGTCTCTAAAAAGGGGTAAACCACCTGACAAAAGTCGCAACCGTGACCAGCTGACTATAAGTGATAGTATTGTTCATTCTTTCCATAAAAAGCACTAGGTACCATCAGCACAGAGCACACTCAACACAAAAGCAGTTCTGGGATGTCGTCTGTGAGCGAGCCACAGGCCATCAAAACATGCCCAGTCGCCCTGGCTCTTCCAAACCCGCCAAACCTGCAGACTCCCAAAGAAGCAAGAGAAAAGGCGCCGGATCAAGTCGAAGTACCAATTCAGCGGCTGCCACGGGCCCTTCGGGGGCTTCTATCAAGCCCGGATCTTTTGGAAGCGGGAAAGGCGCATCGGGGCCGAATCTGGCCAGCAATCCGCGCAGTACCCCGACCCTGGGGGCCCTGGGGACGGCCAGACCGAAACAACGGCACAACAATCATCGCCAGGGCGAGAGGGTGTCGGGAAAAGCACAACCACAAAGGCCACCCACACAAAAGCCACCCTCTCAAAAAAGCCACAGACGTACAAAACCACGGCTTCTGGACAAGACGATCTTTCCCTGGCTCCTCTGGAAGAACCAGTAATGAAACATCTTGCCAAGCAAAACCCCGACCCCCTCCAGGAATACTCCCTCGAGGAATACATAGCGGCCGGACCCATTTTCCCCGATCCGTCGGTGTTCGGGTTCATGGCTCCTCAACAACCCGCGGCCCCAAGACCCGTGCCTAGGTATATGTTCAACCAGCCACGGCTTTTGGCCGCTCCTCCGTTCCGCCAGACCGAATGGGACAAGCAGAACCAGGCCAAAATGGCGCACATGGAGGCCGCCAACAGCGGTGCAGATTTCCTGGGCATCTATGAGGAGTTCCAGCGCATGCGTGATGTCGAGCGCAAAAGATGGAGGATTTGGGGCTCGTGGACGCCGAAAACACCACCAAGGACCTTAACGACGCCATTTTTTTCCAGGGAACGTGTCTCGACATGTGCCCCACGTTTGAGCGCGTGCGCCGGTCGCTTGAGAACAACGTCAAGCTTCTAGAAAAGGACCCCGTGACCGAGAAAATCTCCAAGGATCGAGCCGTCAAGGCCTTCTCTCGTCCCGCTGCAGGCCAACCGCCGCCGATTCCTTCGGACGTGCGTCCGCCTGCCGTGCTCCAGAAAACCTTGGATTATATTGTAGACTCCATTCTCCCGCAATTACCCGAGGCCCACTCGTTTATTTGGGACAGAACCCGGTCCATCCGCCAGGACTTTGTCTACCAGAACTACTACGGGCCCGAGGCCATTGACTGTAACGAGAGGATCGTGCGCATCCACTTGCTTTCCTTGCACATTATGGCAGGCAGTGGCTTGGAGTACTCGCAGCAGCAAGAGCTCGAACAATTCAACAAGGCTCTACAAACTTTGACGGAAATCTACCTGGATGTGCGCAATCATGGCGGGGAGTGTCCCAACGAGCCCGAGTTGAGGGCCTACCATCTTCTTAGTCATTTCAGGGACCCCGAGTTGGAGCGCGACATCCAAACATTGCCTGACTCCATCTACCGAAGTGATGCCGTCCAGCTTGCACTTCGGTTCCGCACGATCATGTCGCAAAACAACGTGGTGGAGCGAGGCTACGTCAACAAGATCGGCGCCATCAACCTTTTCGTGGAATTCTTCAGGTTGGTGTTTGACCCCAGCACGCCGTTGTTGCTTGCGTTTCTCTTGGAAACCCATTTCAACGAGATCCGTTTCTATGCCTTGAAGTCCTTGTCACGGGCATATCATACTAAGGGTAAGGCTTTCTCGGCGGAGTCTTTAAGACAAATGCTAGGATTCGATACTCTCCTGAGATTGACCGACTTTGTTTCCTACTACGAAATTGACACTTTTGAGGAAAACGGCGAGTTGCTTGTGGATCTCTGCAACAAAGAGAAACTCGAGTCCAAGTATAAGCTCAACTCGTTACAGGACAAACCCAAACGTGCACCTGCCTACTCTCCCCAGCTCGATTACCGTTTGCGAAGCAACCCGGTGCAAAGCCTTGTGAATAGCGGTTTTTCCAATGCCGATCTCAAAATGGACAAAGCCAAGATTGAAGAGGTGCTTCGGAACATCACCACCCGGCAAAATTCCTCGAGTTCCAAGCCGGCATCTATCAAGAAGCCCCAACCAAAACTGAATGTCTTGAATAACCCAAACTTGTCATCTGTATCTGCGCCAAACTCGCAAGCTCGAGCCCCTTTTGGTCAGCCCCAACTGACTCCCTCGTCGTTTGGTTTTGCTCAGGCATCTGGAGCTCCGCTGGGTTCTGGGCCCTCTCAAGCATTTGGAGCTCCTCCGGCTTCTGGCACTGCTCCGGCTTTTGGAGCTCCCCCGGCTTCTGGAACTACCCGACCTTTTGGAGCTGCTCCGGCTTCTGGAACCACCCGACCTTTTGGAGCTGCTCCGTCTTCTGGGAGCTCTCAGAGTTTGGCAGCCACTCAGCCGGCACTGGGAAGCTCGTTAAACCTCTCCGACTTCATGAATAATAAGAAGGCGACAACTTCCTTGGCTCAAACCGGGTTTGGAAAAGCCCCTGCACCTGCTGCGTTTGACTTCACTGCAAACAACAAACCACATGTTGCTTCTACTCCCAGCAAACGTAGAACTGAAACCGGCGTTTCCACAAGTGCCACAACCACCCCTGCCTAGCACTAAAGCGGAGTCAAATATGACCTCCAAAACCACGCCTCTTTTCGGAAATCCTAACACCAGCAAGCCCGTGATCGGTCCCGGAGGATTTGGAAAGCCTGTTCTGGGGGGCATAGCAAAAGCAACAATTCCATCAGGTTTACAAACCAACAATACAGATTTAGAAAAACAAAAACAAAAACAAAACCTCAAAAACGAGGCTTCAGAGAATAAAAACGTTCTCAATTTGGGCGCCCTCAATCAAGAGCGCCACACCATCAATTCGCTTGCGTCCAAGCCACCACAAACATTTTTGTCTACACCGGCACCAGCTGGACCAAAGCACCTCAAAGACCACCCGAACTTCAAGAAGGCCGTGGAGGCAGTTTGCGATGACCTTCTCCGGGAAAACGTACAAAGTGAAGTTCACAGAATCTCTAAGCAGATCGTAAAGCACCAGAACAGAGCCAACGAAAGAAATAGGCTTATTGGTGCTTTTGCAGAAGAACTTTACTCCGCATTTCTTGCGGAGCAAACACATCAGGCTGTTTTAGAGAGCGTTGCCAAAGCACAGTATGAGGTGAATTTAAAGAGGAGATTACTTCGTAAACTACAATCTGTGGCAAAGGCTTCGCACCTTAAACAAGAGGAACGCAGACAAAGAAAAGATGAAGTTGAGCTTATGACTTTCAAAGCACCCTCGCTCAAGAGAAGAGCCATGAGTCCTAGTGCAGATACATCATTCGCCAAACGCCGGCCATCTTCATCGTCAGCATCATCCATTACGAGGTCGAACGTGAGCTTCGAGAATATTCATGAGAGACAGGAACAGGTTCAACAACTTTGGCAGCCTCTAGACCTCTTGAAATTTGTAGAATTTTGTTCGGAAGATGTCCGAGTTAAAAGGGAGAATGGAGTTGTGGCTCTCAACTGTGTCATGATTGCAGAGAACTGGAATTCACCATATTCCAAATGGATAAACACGAAATTTGCACTCAAAGTCAGTGAGGACAAAAGCCACTATATCAATGAGGTTCAGTCGGGAGGTTTGACGGTGACATTCCGAAGTCTTCCCAAGCAGAACTTCGTGAATGAGCAGTCGTTTCGGAATACCCCGTTTCTAGTTTTTGAATGTGGACTTCTTGAAGAGAAGCAAATTGCTACACATAAGACGTTAGAACAAAAACTCATAAGGGATGGCAAAATTCTATCGAAGATTGCTCAGATTTGCGATAGGTTTTGCTATTATAAAGTTCAGGTGCTTATTCTTATGTGGGACATAACAAGCAGCGGGATTTCAACCACAAGAAAACTTGAACTATTGGGGGCACACGTGGTTGAGAAATCCTCGAATTCTGTCCAGGACATTAAGATATGTGACATGTCGTCAGCATCTGAAGATGTCTCGGAAAACTTGCAGAAACAACTACTTGCAATCGGAAGGGACTTCACCGGACAACTCTCAAAGAGGGGTATCCAGAAGCGAGCTGAATTGCAGCCGAAGCCCGTGAACGCCATTCCTTTGGCTGAGGAACCTACTTCCAAGGATGTGGACGCTGCCAGCACCACGCTTAAGGCCAAGGAGGAAGAAATACTAAGAAGGGCAAGAGAATTGCAGAAGCGGAAGTATTTGTCTACGCACTTGAATGCTAACAGAAGTGGGGACTTGACTAATATTTCTGGAGTGATGCGCACGCCAAATGGCAGCTTTGCTAACCACACTTTGATCAACTACAACAACTCGTTTTTGGGCAACAATACCTTCTTGCATGCACGAGATGCGTCGTTCTTGAAGTCATTTGCAAATGCCAGTGTTGTGGAGGAAAGCACGCCCATGGGATCACCGATGCCTAGATCTAGAGTAGGCAGTTTTGCCAGACCCTCCACCCCACTTCACACCCTGCTCCATCACACCCTGCTCCATCACGGACCGTCAGCACAAGCATCATGGATGGGGATGCAAAACAGGCCTTGCCGAAGAAAGTACAAGAACTACGAGAAATCACTGCGTCTATTAAGGCCCGTTACCGAAAATAGGCAAATTTGCCGAATCTGGATTCAATCCTTGGGCTACTACTGGAGTGTGGTCAATGAGACTTTACAGTGGGGCTAGCAAGCCTCACCAAAACACACCACCTTGTGCTAGTGTGCCTTTGATGCGAACTTTATTCAATCTGGATATCTGATTAATTGAATTTCGCTTGTTCAACCCCGAATATTTTTACTGCTGGAATATTTTTTGCTTGAAGCTCGCCACGTCATGGAAAATCTCGGCACCCTAATAATACATCCTGTCCTGCACACGCTGCGCAATCGCTTACTGTCCGGAGCTTGGCCTCCACCCTCAAATGTGCTCTCTTGACAGACACCCACGCCCCAGCAAAACACCACGCAAACAACAACACGCTATGGACTTGATCAAAGGACTTTCCAAAAACATCAACTTGTATGAGGTCAAGGCCCATATCCGTAAGGCGCAGAATGGTATGTGATTTTATCAGGAGAAGCTTTTTTTTCCGGGTTTTACCGACTGGTACACACGCGGCAACTCCGGGCGGCTACGCCGGCAAAACAACCGCCAGCAATACAACCGACAGCAAACGCAACCAAATAGAAACAAATGCAATACACCACATTACCTTGCTATGTCCGTTGGCCTCTTCCAAACATTGAACAAACAGGCAAGAATCAACTATTCATCCCCCGCCCCAGAAAGTGGTATCCGTAAATCCAAACCCTCGTAAACGTCATGTACTAACACACCAATTTAGTTGCTTTAAACTTGTCTGAAATGGAAACAAAAGTCCGTGAAGCCACCAATAACGAGCCTTGGGGCGCCAAAACGTCGCTTATGTCGCAGATCGCCGCCGGTACGTACAACTACAGAGAACGGGAGGAAATCCTCAGTTTTATTTTCCGCAGATTCACCGAGAAGGCCGCCAACGAATGGAGACAGATCTACAAGTCGTTGCAATTGGTGGAGTACTTGGTGAAGAACGGATCCGAGCGCATCATTGATGATATCCGTGCCAACATCTCGCTCATCCAGATGTTGAAATCGTTCCACTATATAGACTCCAAGGGCCGGGACCAGGGAATCAACGTGCGCAACCGGTCGAAGAACCTCATTGCCTTGTTGAACGATGACGCTTTGATTCGACTGGAGCGTAAGAAGGCGCGCTCCAACTCCAAGAAGTTTGGAGGTGTGTCGTCGGCTGCATTTGGAGGTGCTTCGTCGGTTGCTGTTGGAGACGGTTTTGGCGGTGACGACGACTTCACAAACAGAGTTTACGGTGACGGCGGGGTGTTTGGTGCTCGTTATGATGATACGGCCTCGGCGTACACCAACGGCGCCTCTGGCGGCGACAACAACTTTGAGGAATACGATGCCGAGACCCCCAGCTCCTCGCGGGCATCAAAGCCCACCACCGGCTCGTCGAAAGTGCATGCTGGTGCGGCTTCATCTTCTACTTCCCAACCACCTAAGAGCAAGCCACAGCCCGAGGCTCCAGCCCAGGACTTATTGGGTGACTTGGTCGATTTTGGCGGTGCCCAGCCGGCTGCTGCTGCTACCCATAACGGCAATGAGTGGGAAGATGATGATGACGACTTTGACGACTTCCAAAGTGCCCCATCGCTGTCGGCCAACGCCACCACGGGTATCACCAACAATCTCGCCAACTTGTACGTTTCGCAGCCATCGGCCGCGCCTCAGTATGGACAACCTCAGCCAACGCAGGCACATGCCCAGCCACAGGCCCATGCCCAGCCACAGGCCAACTACACCCCGAGCGGTAGTCAATCGGCTTTCACGGGACCTGCTAAATCTTCAAATGACGCATTCTCGTCGTTGTTCTCCAGTGCAAAGACGAAAACTACATCTGCACCAAGGGCCAAGCCTGTTAGTACTGCTGCTCCTACTACTGCTGCTCCTCAAAAGGACGACTTTTTTGATAGCTTCACATCAAACAGTAATGGGACAAATTCTGCCACCAAGCCACAACAAAACCAGGCCTCCAACTCCAACACGGGAGAAATTGATTTGTTGAGCTTTTAAATACCACGGCTAAAACAAACGGGATATTCTCCGTACAGCCAGAGGCTGCTCTAAGGTTGGGGAAATCTGAATTATACGTGAGACGGAATTGAAGAACAAAGGAAATGATAGACTCTTACGCCAAAAGTGACGATGAGAAGAGTATCTGAGGCCAGTATGTGGAGAAACTAGATGAGGAGACGCCGCCCCGCCTTTGATATGAGGGGCATTTCAACACGAAAAAGAAGAGGAATATTGCAAGATTGATATTGAGACAGAAAAACGTTACACTGCATACCAAAACAGTCGATCCGAAGCATGGTGTATAGATTATCTATATGTTTAATTGCTAAGGTAGTTTTGGGGTAGAGTAAAGTTGGGTGGCCCCGATTCCGGGATAATTTAAACCGTGCGTGCGCACTGTATGGACCGAGAGAAGGAACCAGAAAGCAACACCGCGGGTGGAGAATTGAAGACGAAAAAAAAAAAAGACCGGATTTTTTTTTTCTTTGATTACTCATATCTATACTTATCACAATGTTGAAAAACTCCATCAGATCGCTTTCCAGCAGCAGCAGAGTGCTTGGATCCAAGGTTTTCTTGACCACGTCCATTGGCGGTGTTAAACAAGAACCTATCAAGTTCGAGTTGTTTGATGAAGTTGTGCCAAAGACGGCGGAGAACTTCAGAGCCTTGTGTACTGGAGAGAAGGGATTCGGTTACGCCAAATCGGGATTCCACAGAGTGATTCCTCAGTTCATGTTGCAAGGTGGTGACTTCACCAGACACAACGGTACCGGAGGCAAATCCATCTACGGAGACAAGTTTGCCGACGAGAACTTTGCAAAGAAGCACACCAAGCCAGGATTGTTGTCGATGGCCAATGCCGGACCAAACACCAACGGTTCGCAGTTCTTCATCACCACGATCCCATGCCCATGGTTGGACGGCAACCACGTTGTGTTTGGCGAGGTGATTGAGGGAATGGATGTTGTTTCGAAGATCGAGGCAGTGGGGTCTCAAAGCGGAGCTCTTCGTGAACGTGTTGTTATCGAGGAGTGCGGCGAAGTCAAGGAGTAGATGTAGAAGCTACGAAAACGAACGTTGGTCTGTCGGTATATAGAATGCGGGGCCATAAATAGAGTAACGCTATAGAACAGGAAGCTGACATCAAAAAAGCCAGAGAAAAGATAGAGAAAAGATAGAGAAAGCTAGAGAAAACTCGCGTGGGCTTTCGTAGATATGCATTGAACAGAATAAGTCTATACACGATATAGATATGAATGGATGGAGTTTATGAGAATGAGGGAAGCCGGCTCAGATGCCGATTTTGTCGTCGCGTTCGGGCTGTGGCGCCACGTTCTTGGGCACCTTCTTCTTCAAGGACGCCAACTTATCGTAGTCACCCGCCAAAATACGTGCAACAACCAAATCGTCCCTGTCTGCGAGCTCGCGCTCCGACTTGCCGTCGTTGGACAAAAACTCCTTCGCCTTCTCCGTGTCTCCGTGGAAGTACTCCTCCATGGCTCTCAAGCGCAACTCCTTCTGGGCCCACTCGGGACCCTCGTCCGCGCGCTTCTTCATTTGGGCAGTATACTTGGAGTAGAGCACGTATATGAACACAGGCAAGATGATGTAGAAATACGGCAACTCCCACCCCTCGGCCTTCTCCGTCTCGCGCACAACCCGCCATTTTAGTTCCCCGGTGGTTTCGTCCTTGTAGGGGATCTTGTCGATGACCTTGCCGGCGTCTTTGCCCACAAACTGGAAGTTGGTCAAGTCCTGCGAGTTGTCTTTGAACAATTCCAACTGCTCGCGAGGAATGCCCGGAAGAATGAAGTTCCACTGCGAGTGGTTTCTCTGGTAGTAGAGGTTCTGCAACTCGGCAATGGTCTTGAACTCGGTGTCGGTGGGCACACGGGGAGATCCGTCGGGGTTGGAGTAGATTTTGGCCACCGAGGGAAGAGTGTCGAGCTTGGCTCTGATTTCTTGCTCGAGAGGGAAGTTAAATTTGCCAGGCTTGATTTTGAACAAGCTGCCGAAGGGCACGCTGAAGGAGAATCTGGCCATGGTGTTTTGCCGGGGCTATTAGGCACGGTATGTTTTTTTGGGGTGTTTGACGTGTTTTGGCGTCGTTTGGTGGGCCTGTAGAGCTGTGCTTATGGAGCAGGGTGAGTGTTTTTAACATAGTTTTCATTGGTTGGTGTTTGTTCCTGCACGCGGGTGCTCGCTGGAAGGTGGAATCTTATTTTTTCATTTTCATTTTTCATTTTTTATTTTTTTTGTCTTTTACAGTAAAACCTTTCTAAGTGCATAAAAAAAGGTGTTTTTGGTTATTGACGCTCACCAAGAAGCTGTAAAACATTGATACTTCAACCCCACAGAGTTTGAGAGTTTAAGATATGAGCGACCCCATTTTATTTAATTTTCTTTAGATTTGGGAGTATGATTGTATATTATATTTTCATGCACGAGAATTATTTGCACGGTCACATGAGAATCGGGTGATACGTGTCACGTGCCACACTCACTGTTCAAGTTCTAGCGTCTCACTTTCACGTGTTTTCCAAACATGAGTAAAATCAAAGTGTTCCTAAAATATACATTTTTTTTCCGTATGGGCTCCGGGCAATAAATTCGCTCAAGGAATTGTCGGCGTAAATATTTACGTGCGTTCTGGAAATACCCTTCTCCCCTAGATCTCACAATGAGGTGGTACACATGGCTTACACAAAGTTCCAAGCGAAAATCACTCAGCCGCCAGTTTCTAGATTGACTTCTGATAAATATATGTATCTTGAAGAGCCATATGATAGTGATATGACCAAAATGAGAAAATCCGACCGGGCCATCTTCATACAAATTGGAATTGCAAGAGACTGGTCATTGAAGCCGGAACTCGCTACGGGTAATAAAACGATGATTGATCAGACAGTTTATGGAAAGATATCTATGGGGGTATGCCAAGACATATAAATTATCAAGGGAAAGTTGATTGAGTGTAATAATGCTCGGAATCCATTGTAGTTAGCGGTTTCCCTGGCAATAGATAGTATAATAGACATTATTCAAAGTACTGGTTTACTAATCAGCTGATATTGGGGTTGTATGATGCAATTATTGGTGTGTGACCCATCAAAATATCCATAACTTCAACAGAAAGCAAATTTTGTTTAAAGGCTTTCAGTTCTTAGCCGTCACGTCGACTTCTGACTTCAACTTTTGGTTTATCTTGTCTGGGAATGCTCCACAGTCCTATGGAGAAATACTAATAATCATCCTTCTTTTTGAACACATTATGGATCATGTTTAATAGCTTTTTAGGGAAAAAATACAAAGGATAGAAGCAAAACTTCCCTTGATATAAAAGCAGTTTTGAAAGACATCTTTTACCTAAAACTTTGGTTTATCTGCAGGGAGTGCCCAATATGGAAAGTGAAACACTAAAGTCTTTTAATTGTTTTAGCAGCTGTCTTTAATTGTTTCTTTGTGAGGAAAAAGGTCATTTGGGCTTATTTTGGGTGGATGTTATCAATCTATGGAATTCGTGCGCATTGAATTCAATTTTTCCAATTTTTCAAACATTAAAAAAACATTAAATTTCTAGCCAAAAAACAAGAAATTTATTTTTCTAATGAAAGGGAGTAATCCACTTTCAAGGAACATGTAGAGTATAGGGCATGCCTTACTCTTGTGACACTAAGGTGTGTACTGTTCTAACTATTTATACTAGATGTAGAGTACGTATCCTCTGGATGATGGTTGTAGGAATCTCCCATCTTCATGGGACTTACTCAGTTGTGAGATATTTGGGACGGGCACCCACCCGTCGTGTGATTACGTTTAGTGACCATAGGTCACGTGCAGCTGACGAAGGTTGACTGCCCTCTTACATCTAATTATATGGTTATATACGCTTGACCTGACTCTATTTTATCCACTAATTTTTTTTTTTTTATTATTCCAGGAATTAATTACATCGAGAAAACCACCCGAATTCTCCGTACTGGATATCCTGGCTATCTGGATAAATCTTCGCGTTTTTAATGTATCCACTTAGAGAGGGTTTACTGTATTTTTTGGGAAAAATTGGTGGTTACTACAAGTTTTCAGTTGGGTGCGAATTTTCCTTAGTCGAGCAATAATATATAATTTTCGGAGAAATAACCACATGACAATATTTCCAAAAATGCTTAGCAAAGACTTTTTCATTATAAGCAGCGAAACGTCACTCGCTCGGGAAACTTCATTCTCAAAAGCCAAGAAATCGAGGCTTCTAGGCCTTCTAGGCCTTCTAGGACCCCAGAGATTGTTGCTCAATACATCTGGACGGCATTATTGGCACCAGTGTTGTCAACCGTCGCTACTTTCGCCACTATTTCGCTACTTTATAATACTTGCGGAAATCTGCGGGTATTAGTATTATTTGCCGTAAGTAGCGACATTGGCGGTGGTATTTCGGAGGTGTTTCACAACACTTTTATCACCACTTACTACTTTCATGCCGGAGGCATTTCGATGACGACGGTTATGAACAACCCTATGTATATTTTTGTCATGACTCGTCCCCAAACGTGTTTCAAACCACTGAGCGCACCTCGAAAAATCTCTTCAAGTAGTACACCTGGAACAACGAGTTCAATGCAACAACAATGATCCGGAAAACAGACCACCACTTCACTCTGGAGTTGGTTGACTCAGCAGTGTTTCTGTGGGTTCTTTCTCTGATGACCCAGTAGTTCTGCTCGGCCTTGACGTCGCAATTCAACTGATTCAATCTTCATTCAGGATCGAGTCGTCTAAGGTGTCCGAGTCAGGGTCGCTAACATCAATGTAAACTACACCATGCACGTTGAACGAGACGTCCAAATCAACACGAGAGCTCCGCTCGTTGGAGAAACAGTACTGGTACTTACCATCCACATCTGCCTTGATGGTCTCGTCACCATGGCCCCGGTCTCTCAACATGTTGTCGACTGTTTTGTTGGGTCCAATTACAAGGAAGTCAATCAGATATAGCAGAAGCTCAAAACAGTTTTATGAGGTAAAGCGAATGATTAGACGTCTCGGGGCGAAATGGCCTTAGCGTATTCTCAAACTTTAAATTTGCAAGAACCTTCCTTTTTTAATTAAAGGTAGGCATGGATGTAGAGCTTTTAGTGGGCCATTTTGGGTAAGCCGAACTGGCGATGCGGGATGAACCGAACGTGAAGTTTAAGTGCCAGAATACACGCTCATCAGACGAGTTCTACTCGGTAGGTCACAAATGCTTTACTTACTACACCTTGCACAGATCCAGGTGACAAACATGTGGCACTATAGTCCATCCTTGGTTTCGGCCTTTTTTTAGCATCCTTAGAACTCTCAGCCTGACTTTACAGACATATTTTGATAGAAATGTATGTGGGTATTATTTTTTGTCGCCTAAAAGAATCTACCATTTCGAATGGGGTTTCCTCGTCGTCTAAAAGGTGGATGTTCACAACCTGATATTTCTTCATCATCCGAGTTAGATGTCAAAATCGGTTTAGAAACACTCTCGCCATATCGGCATAGTCATCCCAAGTATCGAAATTATATATTTTTCACCACCTGCAAAGCTCTTCAGTTGGCCAACAAAAAAACCACCTGGACTGTTTTCCGTTGGTTTTCAGTTGTTATTGATGGCCAGAAACTGGAAGATCATTTGGGATTTCCCTGCTTCTGTTTTAACCTACGATGAAAAACCAAAAGTAGCGACAAGTAGCGACAAAGTAACGACCTTTGAAGTAGCGATTCCAGAAAACCCAAGTATTAGTATTCATCTACTTTAGCTACTTCTTTTCGCGAATCGCTACTTTTTAACAAAACTGATTGGCATAGGCCAACCCTAAAACTATAAAATTTATAGAAATCCCTATAGCCAGCTCCCAAATATATGCCCAGTATCAAACACGAATCACCTCACGCCAAAACTCAGCAAACGCAACCCTGAATACACTTTGGGATTGTCTGTCAAACTGGTTGCTGCAACAAATTGCAAATCGCTCGAACGGTTTCGGAATAAGTAAGGAAAAGATGCTGGAGGATGCCAAGCACGGATGGCCATTGACAGGAGGCACAACGGTTCGGGCAAGCAAGAAAGGGGATTTGACGAGGATGGCTTATTACTTAGTTTGTATCCAGAAGTTTTGGAGAGTGTTCTGTGGAAGTTTGGTTTGTTGGGGAGTTCGACTGAATGTTTGTTGATGGTTTCCATGATTTGGTTTTGTTTTTCATGTTTTTTCTTGAAGCGGAACGAAAAGACGCACAAGCACTGGAGGATGAAGCTGATACCTGATCTTTAAAGAAACAATTCCTATTACAGGACGCCACTTTTCAGTGTCCTAATAATCTATATATAGTCTATAGAGCAAAACCTGCAACACGTCTATTATTGTATTGATAGCCCCCGGCTCTCGAGCCCTAGGCCTTCCTCCTTACATCAATCGCTGTGTAGGTTGCGTCAGCTCGTCTTAGCCTTGCTATGCCCCATAGCCTTCTTTAGCTGCCTATGCAGTAAAGGCTGTAGGACCTGATACCATTTATGGGCCCGACTCATGGGTTTCGCAAAGAACGGAAGGGCCTTATTCCGTTGCGGGTAGTGAAAACCAGATAGAATCCACGAGCACATAATCTGGTGGCTTTAACCCGACCTCATCAAAACCACCGCCATATTCAATAACACCTGGTAGAACCTCACCTTGTTCTGTCATCGGCCTGATCTTTGAGAATTGCGTCTAGAAGATGGAGTCTCACCCTTTGGTGCCTGACAAATTATAATGACAAAGTTGAAAGAAGGTTGGCATTTAGTAGAAAAATAGATATTATTACACTGGCCGATGAATAGTTACCGAGGAATTGGAGGGCTTGTCTAAGGGCGTATCTTTTGGTGCGCTAGTTGTAAATTTGTCATGCTCCGGACCAGGTTACGGCTAGTGAGGAAGCGAGTGGATCATGTTCAATAAAAACAGAGGGTTATAGTAACGTCCTTGGGTAATGACCACTCTGCGGAGACTGAAAACTCACCGTGGGGCGTTTAATGTGCTCATGACATAATGTTGGTGTTGGGGTATCGATTAACTCCTAGAAAAAGTACATCCTTTATAGGAAGATTTATGTAGGTGCTGCACCAGTGGCATGTCTTATACACTGACTAAGAAATATTCCATCCTTTTCTTCTTCCTAGTTCTTCAAAAGAGCAATACTTCCTAAAGTTTTTCACCATAAGCATCACCTTTCCTTTGTATAGATTAAACCAAGTGCCCGCAAATGACATGCGTCGTCTCTCCACTTCAGGCACTGATGTCACGCAGGTTATAAACCACCGTTTGGGGCTCAGAGATTGCAATGTCCTTTACTGGTAGGGATAAAGCAACTTCCAGAAATATAAGACCCTTAGTGGGTATATGGAACACCGCAATCAACTTGTGTACCATATCCTATTTGAAGTCCAAGCAACACCAATTTCTTCATTCTCAAATGACGTGTTAGTTGGCGCCACCACCTCTGAAGATGCATTGGCTCGGTACACTTGCCCCATTTCTTCACTTGCCCCATTTCGTCACTTGATTCACTTCTGAAAAGATAGTTGTGAACCTCGCTTAATTGGAAATCTTGATACTGGTTCCTTCAAGCCTTTGGAAATCAACTTCTTCCTATGAGCGACAGACTAAGTTTTTTTTCATGAGGTTTGCATCATCTGGTCTTTCAAATTTAATGCTTACCTTGGTACCTTTTACGAGCATCTTTCATTAAAGTACCAGGTCTCATTGGGTGTAAGCGTCCATTCTACATTGTCTAAAACTCTTCGCACTTTAATATGAAAGATGCTCCAACCTCATCAAACCTTTCTCATTATTAGTCTGGATTTTCACCATATGATGTAACATCTTTGTTCTGAGGTATTTTGTGCACCAATCGTCTCCCCTAGTCAGTGTGGCCACAAGAACCCAGCCTGGTGCCCTTGCAACTGATTTTTATGCTCGATAACTCCATAACCTCCTTTCTTTGGGCGAGCATAGAGCTTGTGCTTACCGATTCCTGGAAACATATGGACTATAAGATCATCAATCTTTTTCAGTTCTTGGTTGGACATGCATTGGATCAAATCTTTGTAAATTGTCGTTGAGCTTACAAACATATTGGTGCGTGAGGATCGACTGATTAAGCCTAGTGGTTTGTATCCTTGTTACCTCGTCATCAATGGTAGATAACTGAAGACTTCAGTCCACGTCCTTTAATTGGAATCTTGTGCTCTGGTATGGGACTGAGGGAAGGGAAGAATTTCCTGGGAAAATGGGCGGTATGTCCTATGAAACCCCAGTAGATTGGAATTACATGGACTCATGTTGCTCTTGCTCACATGCTCAAGATCTTGAATATCCCGAGCCGTCTTTTTCTGGGGGTCATCAAGATAGATGTTGACGTCATCTGCAAAGGCGTGGTCTTTCATGTGGGTTGGGAAAACTTTCCTGTACACCAAGGGCAATCCACCGATAGACCTGAAGTGTACGAGGAAACGTTCAACAGCTACGTTGACGAGCGGCGGCGAGAGACGGTTACCCTGTCTAGTTCCACAGTGAAGGGGGAAACGCGGTCCTTCACAGTATACAATTGACCCACGGCAAGAAAGCCCCACTCATCCCTGTTTGGTAGACCCGAAGCCCGCAAACCCCATCATTTGCGAAAGCTCCGTGTCAGGGCCATCCGCCAAAGAGTTTCCACCGGCCATTGCCTCCTTTTTCTTCTTTCTCCGTTCCTGTTTGCGCCTCGCTTTGCTCTGTTCAAACGCAACTCGCCTGAGCACACGTTCTTGGAGACTGACTCCCCCCGATACACTTCCAGCGGCGGCCTTGCTTCGAAGCAGCTTCTTGACTAGTTCCTCAAGTGTCTGCATGACCTGGGCCACGGAGGCCCGCCTTACTCCTTCCTCAAGTTGCTCTTCACCCTCTCCGGGCGCGTTTTGCTGCAATCTGCGCAAGTTTTTCAAGTGCTGGGGCGAATTGAAGTGGTCCACGAGTGCCAACGTGTCCCTGAAGGAGAGGTCACACGTGGGACAAGCAAACCCGAAGCGTTTGTTCTTACCGTACGTCGATGTTGATGCTTTATCTTGCGCAATAAGGGTATGTTTGCCCACCGAGCTGACCGCCTCTCCTACAAGGTGCGCACGGAGCTGGAGAATATCCTTCAGTTTTAGTTTTTGTCCTAGGGCCTGGTCAGGAAGATGTTGGGGGGTTTTGATGCCTCCTTGCTTGGCCTCGGCCTCATAGGCATCCACATCCCATTGCTTGCGGCCATACTGATCGGTAGACGTTTTTTCCGACATGGGAATTGGGCGGATGGTTTGTACCTTCTGGTTTTAAATAAGATTGGGCAAAATTTCCGGGCGAATTCGGATGGGAAGTGATGTTTCTTGCAACATTGTTCCGTGGTGTGAGCCCACAGCTTCGTGCATACACGAGGAGACCAGCGATCGAGGCGCGATGGACTCGAGGCAATGCGGCAATGCGGCAATGCGGGACGTGGATGCGACATGCAGCAAACATCCCGGATATAAGGATATGCCCCGCCATGGTGTTTGTAAATGAGGTTTCGGCTGCGGTGGAAGGGGAGATATTTTGGTGTGAAGAATGTTTATAGAATGTGTTTGGGTTGAAGCGCGTTTTGTTATTTTGGCCGTTTTTGGACGAGGTAGTGTCCAAGTGAGGAGGTAGTGTTCCGTGTAGTAAGTGCCAGACTGCCGGTTAGGGCTATTTTCTGGTGTTATTATTCCAAACTATCATAAGATTCTAGTTAGGTGTTTTCTGGGAGAAGTTCTTCCCAATCGAAGTTGAACAATATATGTTCAGCAGACGGGAGTGCGGAAGCCTTGGTATTGTTGCCAAATTAGCACATTACGGCCCATGGTGCCAGCCAAATATGTGGGGGATGAATACCGAATCAGCGTCTTTTATAAAGTTTGGTTATATGAAGTTTGTTGTATCAAGTTTGTAGTATAACGTTTGTTGTATAAAGTCTGGTTGTATGAGAGGCCAGGAAGGTGGGGTGTATGGGTAATATAGTCAGGAAGGAACAGGGCCAGGTATATTTTGCACAACTATCGCCTAAACAGGCCAGGAGCCAATATGGCCCCAAAACGATCCCCTCCGAAATGACTTCTTCTGTGGTTGAGATGGACGGGGATATTTCCGGGTAGACCGCGTCCCCTCTGAGATATGATCTGGGAACACCAAGACGGGTATATGTGGTCTGCTGGATATAAGCTAGGGTTGAATTGTGGGGTATTCAAGTCGCCTTTTCTTTTTTTCTTTTTTTTTTTTGTATTTCTTAAGAAAACAATTGCTTTTACAGGATGCCACTCGACTGCCCCAAATATCCATATAGTTATAGAGAAAAACACGCAAAACGTCTGATTCGTGGGCTGAGTATTGAAGTGAGACCACTGGCCTGAAGGCTCATTATTTCACCATCGCTCATTTGTCCAAGCAAGAGTGCTGGTTTCGCTCTCTTTCTCGCTTTCAGTAGAGTTATTTGTCCTTTTCATCTCTTCTTGGTACTCTTGCTTATAGCGGTCGTACACCTGATGAAAGCATTTCGCGATATCGTCGATAACGGAGTCGGAAAACCAAGGTCTTTGAATAACCCAAGCTTGATTCGAGGATCCAGAACAGTCATAAGATAAACCGTTTTCATCTTTGCAATATCCTTGTCGCGTATAGGGTATTTTCCGAGGATTACGTTTTTGGCTTGGGCTAGTCCTTTGAAAATATATGGGTTGGTGTTCTCAAACCCAGAGTCTATATACTTATATCTTGTTATTCCAGTTTGCACCAAAATAAAAATTCGTACATCGTCAGTTTTTCTTCTCTCTATAATAAAAACTCAATACCATCAAAACACAATGACCTACGAAGAAGTTGCACCCGAAGACCGCACCCAGTTGTACATTTCTCCGATGCTAGGAAAACCCGACCCCACCAAACAGCCAGTTTTGGACTTGTTGATCAACGAGGACTATGCTGCCACTGCATTGTTAGCGTCGGGCTGTGACGTTAACTACATACCCGAAGAATTAGTAGACAGCATCGGGGCCAAGAAAAAGGCCATGCCGTTTCCATGGACGGTGTACTTGCACAATATACCCATCAGGTGGACAGTGGAGCTCAAGTTTCAAAGCAACGGCATTACATTTTTCAGAACATGCCATGTGATTCCTGGCCTAATCATCGATGTGATCTTAGGGTTCGAAATGTTTGCCGAGTACGGCGAACTTATCGACTTGGAAAACAAAGCTTTCAACGGGTTGCCCATGTACAATACATAGGTGAGTATAGAGGAAATGGATGGGCCCGGAGGCAGTAGTGTATATTCTCTGTGGATTTGATGTTTGTTGGTATTGGTTCAATAAAGGTCGTCCATGCCACCCCAACAACTCATCCATCCCCCAAAAACACCTCACCCAGATAAGTACGACACACATTTGGTGATCTCGACGGCATCCTTGAGACCCGTTTCTGGGGTTTCGACAGGCACGGTGCTGGAGTCGTAGAGCATGTTCCATCTGCCATCACAGCTTGGGTTACTCACATTCCTCACCGTCTCATTATGGTTCCGACGATACTAGGGACTGCCCTGTACGTACCGCACGTAATCAGGGACGCCCGGAACAAAGATATTATCCGCCAAGATGACGGTTTCTGGCGCAATCAATGCCGTCGTTTCCAACACCCGCAAGTCAGGGAGATAGAGATGTTCTGCATGGTCGACGAACACAATGTCTGCAGGGGTGAAGTTGCGGAAGTGTTCCTTGAGTCTATGGTGAAACTCCGGGATGGTGCGCCCGGCAGCTCCCACAATGATTTCGACTGTGCTGGAGAGCCCAGCGAAGTCTACGATTTGCCGGGCGATAACGGCATATTCCTGGCTGATTTCGAAGCTCAAGTACTTTGCCGGAGTGTTGCCGGGGTCGGAATACTTTTCGTTTTGTTTGGCCAACTCCGCGCCAAAGAGAACGGCCGAGTATCCGACGTAGCACCCCAATTCCAACATGATGGTGGGTTCTTTCTCTCGGATGGCATCCAACACGAGTTTTCCTTTATACTTACCGATAATGATCAAGGGATCTTTTTGAGAAAACTCCTCGATCGCCCCAAGGATTTTTTCCGGCGATCCTTTTAATTGGGGGTTTGAAAGAACAAATTGCAAAACCTGGTGTTCTTTGCCCGGTGCATTGCTTGGGGTGTGAGAAGTGCTCATTGTAGGAGTAAATGAAATCGGTTATAAATCCTTTAAGAAACCATGAATGTAAAGCATAGAGAGAGTGTTCTTTGGGCCATTCAAAGAGATTTTCAAGGCACCTTTTGAAGGTCTTGACAATATCACGAACACTGGGTAAATGGTTCCGCTGGACTTCGGTGATTTCGTCACATTCAAGTTCAAATTGGGTTTGTTGTTCTTTAGGAAGAGAGTTTGCTTTATCTAACCTCTTTTCCACGAACAAACAACCCGTGGGAAGAGGGCTAGTCAAGTATTCCTAAAGTAAGTCTAGAAGAGTCTGAAGCTATCGCGGTATTATGGAATGTGCTTAGCGGATGCTGGAATGTGCTTGGTGGATGCTGGAATGTGCTTAGCGGAAAATTCACTGGTCATTGTGAGCGTCAAGGCCACGAACAATAGAACGTAGTAATAGTTTACATGGTGGCTGGATTAGGACAATAATCCTACTACTGCCAGCAGTGAACTGATAATGCTTCAACCCATGGGAAGTAGAGGTGACCAGAGGTAAATGCTGGTGAGGGTAGCAGCTAAAACGCATAATCCTAAAGGAGACATGGTTAAAGCCATTCAAAACAGCCCCTGACATTATTGGAGGGGTGTGTGAGACATTCTGACAATAACGTCCAGTAATATGATGATTCTTTAAAAAAAGAAGAAAACATTCCCCCGTCAGATCGACCCTGGAATGATCGCATGCTTAACAGAAAAACCATATAACCTCGTCTGGTCTTTTCCGTGGTTCCACGCCCCATTAGAGGTTAATACCCATATACTGAAGAGGGAGGGCCCATTCTTCTGCAATCACGTGACCCGGGGACGTCGCCTGTACCGTGACTGTGACCACACCAACGGGTTTATACTTGTGATAATTAATCCAGGTTCACGTTCCGGAATCAAGTATCCTTTGGCTGTCTCCACCTATGGATTTTTTTTTTAAAGAAACAATTCGTATTACAGGACGCCACTTTTCAGTGTCCTAAAAATCTATATATAGTCTATAGAGAAAAACCTGCAACACGTCTGATTATTGTACTGAGTATCGAAAGCCTCCGGCTCGCCCGAGCCCTAGGCCTTCCTCCTTACATTAATCGCTGTGTAGGTTGCGTCAACTCGTTTTGGCCTTGCTATGCCCCATAGCCTTCTTTAACTGCCTATGCAGCAAAGGCTGTAGGACTATTCCTCTCTGCGCCTCTCGGCGCCTAGAGCAATATACACGGCGGACTGTTTCGACGTACCAATTAAGGTTGCGCAATGGTTCATAAGTATTGTGTAATGGTGCCAACATTGAATTTAGATTCATCGGAGTTTCGATGTTTAAGAGAATCCACCAGAATTTTGTACATGCACAGTCATTGTAAAGATGACTTTGAATGTTTTTCATGTTCACCTCTGTTAGACAAAGGTGACATTTGTATCGAGGTACCGATTTCTTTGCGTCATGGACAGGGACATAGAACCCCAAATTAAAATGATGTAATGCTCGTAAATCTCGATGTTTACGCCATTCGAACTTGTGATGGAACGTGACCCACTATATTGGGGAATACCGTCCTCATACGTTTTTTTAAGGAAAAGTGACGCCGCACTGAAGCTTACATGGAGGTGTTTGCAGCCATGAGGTGTTTCCGGGCAGCAAAAAAAGCGCCGTTTGCATGGATAAAGGGAAGGAAACAAAAGGGAAATGGAAATTCGACCAACCAGAAAAAAAAAAAAAAAAAAAAAACCATTCTTAATTCTTTTTTTTTTTTTTTTAAAGAATCATCATATTACTGGACGTTATTGTCAGAATGTCTCAGACACCCCTACCAATAACTAAAAACTATAAACCATATAGAAAAAAACCGGTAACAGATCGCAACTTCACCCTGGGTGTTCAATCAGATAATTAAACGCAAAATATTTCGCTTGGAAATTAATCTTCGTCCACATTTTTGCCCAAGATAAACTCAACACATTCGAATTATATTATGTCATCGTCCCGTCGGCATGGTTTGCCTGAGCGCCCGCGATAACAGTCTTTCCAGAAGGGGAGTGAGAATTTCTCCATCCTCAGACTCCCGGCGCCTAACTGAATAAACCCTCTTTATGACTTTAACAAACCAGTTAAGATTACGTAGGTTAGCATATGAAGTATCTTTTGGTGCAAGCATTTCTCTCAAGTTCATGTCATTTTTGAACCCGGTTTTTCCCCACCAGAATTTGGAACACTCACATTGGTTATAAAGATGGGAAAGTGCTTCTTTTGAGTCAACCGGTTGACAGCATAAGGTGCATTGGAAGTTCGTTTCGGTTATTGCCAAATCATGGACCGGCACATACGAACCATAGTTAAATTGGTGTATGGCTGTAAGATCGTGTCGCAATAGCCATTCTTCTTTGTATAGAGCTTTCCAGAATTTTTTCCATCGCTTATTGTGTCTGATTTCCGGGCAGATCTCCAGAAATCTTTTTGGGCATATAGCCGGTTCTTTCTCTTGTTTCTTTTCCAACACCGCTGGCAAGTCACCCGCTTCGGCCCATACTGTTGTATGGCGCATGGACGCGCACCAGGCAATGCGCACTTTGATCAAATCCACCTTTTCGACACTTTTGGGCCTCTTCTTTTCTTGCTCCTATATGCTGATTAGGCACCCATTTGGCAGGTCTGATATTGCAATTTCTCGGTCACTAACGTGTGCTAATCTCGGAACGTTCTCTTCAAAACACACCCCTTCTGCTCGTGCACAACCCCCGGTCAAGACTCACTGTAGAATGGATATTGTTAAAATGATGAAGGCCAAACAACCCGGCCAAAAAGCCGCCAGCCCGGACAATTCAAAAGGATGCTCGCAGAATCCACAAGCCTCGGGGCATACACAAACGCTGGATCTGGTTTCTCCGGAAAATTCCCTGGTGAAGGCGGAAATCCCCCCGCCTCAATGGAAAGTCCACGGCTCGCATATGGTGACTCGTCTTCCGTCGGTGTCGGGATTCAAAAGGTACTTCCCCGAGCACAAAGCCGCGGGCATGACCCACGTACGCGTGGCGGCGTTCGATATGGACGACACGTTGATCACGACGAAATCCGGCATCAAGTTTGGCCGCGGACCCCACGACTGGAAGTGGCGCACCTCCGAGACGCTCCAAGTGCTTGAAAAAAAGGTCAAGCAAGAAAACATGGTGTTTGTCATCTTCACCAACCAGGCCGCGGTGTCGGTGACGGAAAACGCGCGCCGGCGTCCAAATCCTACAAGAACTTGACCGTGAAACTCGGCCTCATGGCCTCTTCGCTTGAGGCCAACTTGGGGGCCATGCCCGTGTTGTTTTTTGCGTCCACGGGCAAGCCAGCCAAGAAAGTGGTTCCCCGCAGCTCCGACGAACTCCACGCAGCCCACAGAAAGCCCGAGGCGGGCATGTGGGCCGAGCTCGACAAGTATATCCGTCGGTGCTTGGGCCCGCAGTGTGCCATCGACTTGGAACACAGTTACTTTGTAGGGGATGCGGCGGGGCGTGACGGAGACCACCTGGCCGCCGATAAGGGCTTTGCTGAGAATGCGGGCGTGCCTTTTTATGTTCCTGAAGATTACTTCGGCGCTTAATATGTTGGTTTGGGGCGGGCCATATAGAGGCTCTTTTGGTGGAAGCCTGGTGCCAGTTTTGGAGGGCTACCGTCTCTTTTGGGTTTGTGCTCTTTGGGATCCTTGTTGTGCTCGTCTCTTTTGTTCCAGTGGAATGGTTGCCCTTTGTATAGACGGGTGTTTCTTTGGCTCGGTTGATCTCAACTCCGTGGCGCTTTTTCGTCCCTTCAAGTGTCCATTTGACACGCAATTGGATGCTATAGAACACCAAATCACTGCCACCAACAGTCGGAGTTTTCAATGCCAAGATTTGGCCCTCAATCTATCCAACTTAAGGTATCTGTCATATAAAACAGTGCACAAAACTCTTCACAGTACAGGAATTGAACTGGGCGCCACAGAGCGGATGGATTCGAGGCGTTTCTTGATTTCAGTGGCACCAACTGCAAAAACCTCTTTTCTAGCGGATGTACTATCATATGGTGAAACGGTACTTCATGGAATGGACCCAAAGAGGAGTTGAAAACTACTCTTCTGTGTAGCTGCACAGAAACATCTGGTAACTCGAGAAATCGGATGCAACAACAAAATTTCTTGATGGGCCTTGGAGGACGAAATCGACTTGAAAATCCCCGGCTGGTATATCAATCCCGTGGATTGGCCCTAAGGAATTGTGAATGTTCTCTAATTCATGCCGGTCTTTAGCATCAAGCAATCTCCCCTGGCTTGTGTATTTGTTGGATGCTCCTCGCGTTTGATCACAGTGGGTCTTTGTGTGAATCTTTCCAAAGATCCCCAAGAAACTTTGAAAGTCAAGAAGGGTTTGAGAAGTTTTGATCAAGTATCTCGGTCTTCAAGGATCACGCGACCACATAAATTTGTTCTTCGAGTTTCAAAATGTCATTTCAAACACTTCCTACACTTTGAGGTTCATGATTGAAACGAACATAAATGAACTGATAAACTAGACCTATCTGTCAAGGTTTTGCTGCTGCCAAAAGACGATATATGCGACGATATGCAATACCACCCGATTATCTTCATTCTGCCAATACAGTGATGTTTTTAGCTATGCTGGGTTGAGTTATTTGAGGTATCATTCTTGTCCAGAATTCTTGCAAGATGCTAAACATTTCATGCGGTATCTTAAACTAAGTCTTATCCTGCTGCCGATATACCAATTGTCCTTAGAACGATACCAATAACGTCCCTGATTTATGGCCCCTCACCAAACCCCTGGCTCTCCATAGTTTCCATGGGTTATTTGATTTTCTCCTTCCACATGGCGTTGTTCAGTACCATAGCTCTCCAAACAGCCTCAACGCCACCTCTCTGTGGAAACCCCCAAAACCAAATCGGGACTTTCTGAACCTTAAAGCCCACTTCCCTTCTGGCACCATGACGTTTAAAACCGACAGAGGTGCGCCATATTGAGCTAGTTTGAGTGGAAAGATTTCAACCCTAATAACAACTTGACAAAAACGACGATACTAAAACCCGCGATGAAGAGGAAGACGACGAAAAAGAAGATGATTGGGAAATACAGAAAAAATCTATTCATGCGTACTGTTCTTTATAGGTGCAATCTCCCACTTACATTTACCACACTCTACTGAAACCTTTGCCAAAAGGAGCACTTCTTCATTATGCTGCTGCTGGTGGACAACGTGCCCATTTATACATCAGCCCACTGCAGCGCCTATCAGAAACGTGATCATCAACTTGTTGTGGACCCTTCAACAAGCGGTGCTTTCTGTGCCCTTTCTATACCTGTCGTGGATATCGTCTCAAGGACCCATCCTGGTACCTGGTGCCATAAATCTCTGATGGTCTCCTCGGCTTGGAAAACCTGCTCGTCAAATAATTGATGTACTTCGTTAGGCACATCTGTCAAGTCTACGAAGCTTTGTTTCCAATATTCAACGTTTTTACCGAAAGTACGGAGTTTCTGCACATACCCAAACAAATGTGTATTTAGAGCGCCGTGGGAATCCACCAACAACCAGAGCCTAACATTTAGGTCCACTACTCGGTTAAGCAAGAAGTGATGTGGCTTGTGGACGTCGTCGTAATATCCTAGTATATGTGTGGCAAACACCATTGCCGCAAACATTCTGGAGGAAACACTGAACTGCCGTGAAAGCTCGCCGTTTCCAAAAATACTGAGTTCTGCTTGGCCAAATATACACGAAAGATCATCGTCAAGTCTTTGCGCCATGACTTCAAAACGAAATGTGTCAAGATGGTTTTCACTGATGAAGGATTTCAAATTCCTCATGTAACAATTTAGCTGTTCCTGGGTGTGCTTCGCTCTGTTTTGTGGGGCATCCTTGACAAGGTTGTGTGCCAAGTCAATAACATTTGTTGCGTTCAATGTTTCAGTGGGAAGTATATGTGCTTTATGGTTGGCTTGTGTGTTGGAAAGATCGAGGCATGCCACCTTCATTGCCAAAGCGAAAAATGCTATTCCCAAAAAGTGGCGTGGTTGCATTTTGAAAGTTTGCTTGTTCGTACGAAATACTCGAGCCTTACATGATTAACTCCCATTTATATGCCACAAGGTGCATTTGGTAGGAGGAAAATCGCCGTGCAAAAATACCAAACTTGTTTCGGGAGTGGGGTGCGATTGATCATCCAGATGACGTTTTTGAGAAGGCTATGCTAGCTGGAAACCGTTTTGATGGGTCGACAATGACATCGAGAAGAGGCGGAGTGATACAAGATGAGAGGAGATTTCCCAGAATGGACAATTCGGCATCTCTTCCCGGTGTGATTCCGAGGCAAGGAGTGTCTCGGGTTCATCTATCCTTTTTTGTTTTTGGAACAAAAAAATTCCTTTTGATTAAGGTCCAAAACGAAAAAAAAACCCCCCAGCTCTCCTGCTTTGGCCAAAGTCTATTCAAAGTGTCATCTATTCATCTATATACAAGCACTGACCCTTTGATGACTAGATTTTCTTCACCTTGTCTACAATGTCGAAATATCCAACCACATTGTTGAACTGTCTGACGGAATCGTCTCCCAAATCCTCAGCCATGTTCGTGTTGTCCGGCAATACCACACATGTATGGATATCGGCCACGTCGTTCTCGAATTTGATTGCCTCGTCGGTGGTTTGGGGATAATTCATCAACACGATGGAAGTGTCATACTGGCCTCCGGTGGTGTTCATGAATAACTTGACCTCCTGCTTAACCAAAGCAGTGATCAAACCTTTGGGTAGACTTCTGCCGTGGGCCTTGAGCTCCTCCAATAAATACGAATAACGGCCTTGGTCTTCGATCTCCTTAGCAATCAACTCCAGAGGAAGAATGATCTTGACGTTTTTTTCTTCAGGAATAACTTGCTTAACCTGTTCCAAGGCGTGGGTCACATTGTGTGCATAGGGCACGGCGTAAAACGCATACTGGTTGTTTTTTTCCGCAGGAATCAACTTGGACCGTCTTTTCAAGCCGGTCTCCTTTTCATACTGTTCGAATTCACGTTCAGAAAACGACGTTCTGGGGGCTTTTTTGCTGACTTTACTGGTGACGAAATGGAGACATCCGTACGAGAAAAGAACCACGGCAAACAAGTATCTGACACGGGGGACTTTTTGTCTTTTGACGGGGATGTTTCTAGAGTAGAGTCTGGCTAAAGCCAATGTGGGGTGTTCCCGGCACTCGTGGCATTCCTGGCATTTTAGGAATGTTGGAAATTGGCCGTATGGTGGTCCTAAGAAAGGAAAACATATTGAAAGAGGGAAACCAAAATTTCAGAAAATTCAGAAAAACAATTGAACGCCCTCGAAATATTGACCCAGCAGTGTTTTTGAAAAACTGGAGAAATAAATGGCGAAAATTCGGCGATGCCAATTGTTTGCTGCTACAGTTCTGATTCAGAATATGATGGTGGAACTGGGCCTGTGGGTCACGTGATGCGCATACAGTGGTTGAAAAAAAAAAACTCGTGAGAACATCCGAGTGTATTGAAAAGATAGACTACCAAACACACGCAACCAGAAGTTTCTTCACAGGCGATTAAAAGAGTAAGTGGAATATTCTAAGTTGTTTGAAACTACACTGGTAAAAATCCTTTGAAAAAGCGCCGCAAAAACCCCCGAAAAACATCTTTTTACCATGTCGTTGGTACACTTGTCAAACCTCTGTGCCCATATAAAAAACTGCACCAATGTCAGGCTTTCCACCACGCTGATTCCGTTCTCGAGAATGCACTTGCAGGTTGCTCTAGGGTTATACAAAGAAGGATTCATTTCGTCGATCCAGAAGGGCTCGACGTCTGGCCCAGACCAGGTTCCTGTGGATGTGACGCCAGATAATATTTCCACGCGCAGATTGTGGGTTGGTTTGAAGTACAGGAAAAACATGCCAGTGATTAGAGACATTTCCATGGTCCTGAAGCCGGGGCGGAAGGTCAACATGACCAGCACCGAGGTGAAGGCGTTGGCGTCGGGGCTTCCCGTGAGATTTGTCAAGCCCTTGCAGCCTGCTGAGGTGATGTTCTTGAGGACCCCAGATAACGAGGTTGTGGAGATCCAGGATGCTGCCAAGAAGGATATGGAGGGCATGGTGTTGTGCCGGGTGAAGTAGATGTGACGTGGCCCCAAGGCCCCAGTGGGGGCATTCCCAAAGGGGACAATGGCCCCAAGAGGGCAATGTAAATAGAGACAAGAATGATGGGACAGAAAGATTGGTGCCGGGTGATTACCTCTGGCGTGGTCAGCCCATATGGGACCAGGGCCACCCGAGGAGTGTAATATATAACCGTTGTAATCCCCGCCTTTGAATATAAGGTGTTCTTAGTACGTTTTAAGAATTCTAGTCGTTATTCGTTACAGCATTTGGGAGGATCCTTCATGTTTTAAGTTTTCGCCTGAGTCTTTGGACATGGGCGTTACTAGGCGGAGGTAAATGAGGCATTGTACGATATTTTACTCGAGGAAGCAGCATCCAAGCTTGCTAGATCTATTGGACTGGGTTGTACAGGCTGTTTTTTTTTTTTTTTTTTTTTTGTTTATTCTTAGTTACTCTTGCGGAGATTGGTGTGGGGTTCAGCTCGATATGGCTCTTGCCTAGAGATCATGGGCCCATTAGATTTGGCAACTCTGATGTCTTCCGATGAGTTCACCTTCGAGCGAACTTCATGAGATCACCGTTCTCGTTCCTCCCTTGACAAGCCGGGCATTTCCAGTGAGAAATTCTAAAAGATTTTCTAGTAAAAAATTCCAGTGGAAATTCCAATGAGGAAACCCTTTAGAGTAATTTCCCCATGGCAGACATAACTTGAACCTCTTGTCTTATCGGGGGAAAAGGCTCTTCAACAGAAATAATCACATCCAGGTCAGGCCTCACCTCGCTCGACACTGGTGGCGGAACAGTCCCCAAGACATTTCGCCATCTCTGGGGCCACCGATGGGATCGATCTCACACGGAAGTAATGGGATGTATTCACGCAAATCGGATATGACCTTGGTCCTTTTTGTCAGTTGAGCCAATGCCGCTTGCGGTTGTTGCGTGGTTTGGCTTTATATAGATTCGGGAGCTGCAAGTTATAAGGTTGGTGGGTCCATTCTCGCCTAAGAAGCAAGAATATAAATTATGCAATGATATGCGCTCCTTACTTTGGACGGGGAGAATACCTTTGTGCTGTTTCTTGATTTCTTTGGGTGTTTGGCTTATGTTTTGATGTATCCCAAGGCTGATTTGGATGGATGTGTTTGATGGCTGTGTTTGATGATGTGGTGCCTTGTAAAAGCACGGCTTATTGGCGGATTCGGGATGGGATCATTGGACCAAAACGCAAGCCGGACTCATCAACTGTTGACCAAAAAAGAGTCATGGGATTTGATCCACTTTCAATATCTCAGTGAGTAAGGCATAGTCAATTATTCAAAAGGATATCCTTCCAACGCTCCCCTCTCACCGGGGAAGCCTCTACGAAGGCTAAACAGGCACCGAAATGGGGGAAATTCCAGGTATCGCCAGCTAGAAGTGCTTCACAAAGCGTGACTATGCAATAGGGTAAATTGTCCACTTTAGTCAAAGTGGTCACGACGATGGACAAGATTGCCAGGGAATTCCAGCAGCTATTAGCCCCTGCATGATACAAAATCAAATGCAGCTTCTTTGAATCGCCTTTGACAATCGGATCCCCGTATCTTTTGACCATTTCACCGTAGACTCCAAATCTGAGGCTGGACGAGCGTATTTAGCGCCCGGCGCAACATTAAGCACTCGCCTGCCTAACACTTGCAGAAACACGCGCCTGAATTATCCCCAACCCAAAACAGGCTTCGTCAAACGCAGTTTTGCTCAAGATAACGTGTGCAAAGAACATTACCTGGTTATAAGGATACGGCGGCAAAACCACCATGAGAGGCCCCACACTTCGAAGCAGGGATGCTATTGGGCGAATTTCACATTGAAGTAGCCCACAATCACCCTCCCAAGATCCACACCCCATACTTGTTCTCAGCCCCGCCATTGTTGTCCAACTATAAGAACCCAAAAAAAAGACGCTGCCGGTTTCCCTCATAACGCAGCCTCCCTCATAACGCAGCCTGGGCCCCTTGCAAGCCATTCCACGACCTCATGTCCACCTGCCAGCCTTTCCAGGCCAAAAGGGCCTCGCGGAAGTCACCGGTGTTGGCCTTTTTGGGCGACTCCACCACGGGTGCTTTAACAGGCGAAGACAGGTGCGAAATGGGCGGCTCAGCGGGCGGCTCAGTGGGCGCCAAAACATCTTTGGGGGGTTGCGGCACGGGCAATGGCACCGCATTCGGCTTCGGCGCCCGCAAGGCCGCGAGTTGCTTCTCCAATTCCGTGATTTTATCCTTCAAATCCATCCGTTCAAGCTTGAGATCGGTGTTTTCGTCTCGAAGCTTTCGAATCTGGCTTTTCTGGAGCTCCACTGTTTCGGTGAGCTCGGCAATTTGTTCCTTGCTATCGTCAATAGCTGCGTGTGCACTTGGGCCCGTTCCGGTGGCCGAGGTTTGGCTCGGTTTCGCCATTGGCTGGCTGTTTCTGCACCATGCTACCTTTCAAAGGAATCTTGTTTTTCCTCTTCAATTCCTCGAATCTTTTCCTGGCGGCCTTGAGCCTTTCTTCGGTGGAGAGTTGCGGCTGGCTCATGTTGTGGTGGGGTTTGTGTTTTGCGTGTTCACAATCGGCAATTGTTGATTGTTATGGACAAGGTATTGTTATGGACAAGGTATTGTTTAGTAGTAGGAATTTCGGCCCTCGTGGTTGGTGGGTGTGCACACAGCCCCCGGCGGAGTCGGGGCCAAAGGGTAGAAATAGCCAAGGGTAAGCAATATGGAAAAATATTACTTCAAGGGCGTTCTCGATATTCCCGTTTTGGGTATTCTGCTATTTTTTCTTTTAAAATACTTTGCTTTTGAAGTGCTGTCATGGTAAGAGACTGGCTTGAAACTGCCATATCGTGCGACATTTAAAAGACGGTGGAATTATTATGCCTCTGTTGTTAGAAGTAGCGACGTCTTTACTTTGTCGTTACTTTGTCGCTAACTTTTTATTCTTCATCGTAGGTTGGTGAAAACAGAAGCAGGGAAATTCCCAATGATCTTCCAGTTTCTGGCAAAAACAACAACAGAAAACCAACGGAAAACGGTCCAGGTGGTCCCGTGGAATGCTATGACTTTTTTCTGTTCGCCAACTGAAGAGCTTTGCACTGTCGGGTGCGAAAATAATCATTCAGATTTCGACTTGGGGTGACTATACCGATATGGGCGAGAGTGTTTCTGAACGATTTTGGCATTTCACTCGAATGGTGAAGAAATACCAGGTTGTGAACATCTTCCTCTTAGACGACGAGGAAATCCCATTCGAGATGGTAGATTCTTGTTGGGCTACAAAAGATAGATGCCATACATTTCATATCAAAATACGTTTCTAAAGCCAGGCTGAGGCTTGTGATTTTTACCTTCGGGATGCTTAGACAGGACCCAATGATGGGCTATAGTGCCACGTGTTTCTCACCTGGAACTGTGCAAGGTGTAGCAAGTAAAGCATTTGTGACCTTCCGAATAGAACTCGTATCTGTCGTCGTCATCGAAGTTCCTCCCGTATAAAAGCAGTAAGTAGCGATAAGTATTGTGAAATACCTCCAAAACTATCGCTACTGTCGCCACTTACTACAAATAATACTAATACCCGCGAAATTAGCGCAAGTATTATAAAAGTGGTGACGGTTAACAACACTGGCCTCCAGTGTAACCCGGTATTTGCAAGGTCCCTGCAAGAGTTGGCTGGAAAAATACCCCACTGGTGTACTGTCTCTTCTTATTGGTGAGAACATCATGGGAGAAACCAGTAGGCGAGTTGCAAAAGGTGAGGCTTATCTTTTTTTTTCATTTTTTGATTTCTATTAACCTTCTCTTGATTCTAGATTTGATCAGTTCTGAGCAACCGCAACGGTGATCTTCATCCGTCACCAGCGTTGGGCTTGCTTTAACAAGCAAAAAGGTGTTTTTATTCCGAGTCTATTATTTTTGATGTTTTGATTTGGTGTAAATAAAACGGCCAAAATTGCCAATTCCATCCCGATATCATAAACAATAAAAAGAGCCAAAACTAGTAAAATTTCATCCAACTGGTCGAGGATATCATAAAAAACAAACAAGAGTACGCTGCAAAAAATTCATCTCCCACAATTATGGAGATTGATCCATTGCATGGTTATGTTATCCATTGCATGGTTACGGGATACTTTGCTACCCCTGCCAGTAATGGTCAAAATTAGGGAAGTGCGAAATTCGACAAATAGTTTGAGCTATACTTTTCTGAGCTATACTTTCATACATTGCCATTTACTAGATGTGGTTTCCGGCTCGGGCCGAACTTTACCAAAACGGCATATCCTAATATATTGATCGATATGTGTAAAGGAATTGCCTATGCCAGGTGCTTCAGCCTGAGCACACCGTGGACGTTCTAAGGGATGGGGCCGGAAAAGGAGCACATGTTGCAATTGATGAAAACCCGTGTTAGATGCGTTTTGCGTATGATACGTGCTTTGCGTGACAGCAGGCTGTAACAGAAGTCCAATTTTGGTGTCTGCCTTCTCTGTTTATTCTTAGCTTAATGCCCAGGCAATCTCGTGTCCTACCATTTACCGCATGGCAGAAGCTTTCTCACGGAATTTTCCGACCGCTTGATTGTGCTTGTGAACCTTGTGCATGACTACATCTACGCGATTTCTCAAGGGGATGAGATTGTGTGTTTAATGCGGCAGATCTACGTGCCCGGGTATTCCTGTGTGGGACACGAGCACCTTGCCGTGAAGCAGGCGTATCGTGCGCTAGTCAGCTACTACGAGCGGCTCCAGTCGCCGGCGGAAATGTTGAAGACGGTGCTGCCTATTGCCCGCAGTCTCCAGTCGGTGTTGCTCATGGCGGGGCGTGCCGAGGATAACCTTTGCTACTACTATAAGGAGGCGATTCTTCCACTCCAGGCGGGGCTTGATGCCAAGATCCGCCACCGTGAGGCTTCCTTAGGGGCAGGTGTCGTATTTGATTGAGTTTGGATGGAAGGAAAATAACATCAGTGTTCCTTCATTGTTGGCGTGTTATTCAGTAGCAAAGTGTATATTCCTTGTTGGAGGAATGCTTTGTCCATCTTTAGGGTATACTTTGTCCATCTTTAGGGTATACTTTCTATTTTCTGCTGTTGAAGGTGATACCACTAGTCATTTTATTCATGCTTAATTTTACACATGCTTAATTTTGTGGGGCAAAGACCCAAAGCTTCGGAAAAAGAGAATTCATGAGTAGACACCCGTTATGGTGGGCCGAATGTGGTGGTCATAGCAAGGCCATGGAATTTAAGATTTCTTCATTTATAAGAAAAGGGCCGAAGATTTACCTAATGACATGTTCAATGAAGCCTGCTGAAGTATTATGGGCCACTCGGTTCCTTACTATGTATGAATGGTGGCCCCAATCAGACGTTTCCTTCACTGAATCCACAATCTTTAATATTTTTAATATTTTTTGAGTTCTAGCCAGCAAAGTGAACTACTTATACTGTTGAATATCTAGATGCTGGTGGGTTTGGTTGGGTATACGTTTACCGGGAGCCTTTTTGTAGCATACCAGACGCACTAATTATTACAGAGGAAATGAATGTTTTCCATCCCTTGAGGAAGCGTGTTTTCCCCATAATTGTCTGGTTAACGATGGCAATACCTGCGCCTTCTGAGACTTTCTCGGGTGAAGAACATAGTCAGGGAAAAGCCAAAACACTCGATCCAAGTACGATGGGGAATTTGGGCTATTTTCACGTGGAGAAGCTTACTCAGAGACGAAGTCAGCATCCTTACTGGTTCTTTACATGGCAACGGTGGGAATGTTCATGATAGGGTAACGGCTGCAGATGAAATTCGAGTGAAGTCTAGGTTTCAGAAGAAGCGAGGGAGATTGAGTGCCCTTTGATCTTGAACGAGGATGAAGAGGAGATTTGATGTTTTTAATTGTTTTAATGGGTTTGTTTAATGGTTCAGCAAAAGATGGAGTTGGAGTCCGGGAGGATGCCTGAAAACATACTTGTACGTGGATGGGCCTCTGTAGAGGCGGACCAGCTCCACTCCACAATATTTTTTTGTAGTTCGATAATGGTGTCCCTACATGTGGATATCAGCAAACCTTTCGAAGATATATTTTTTAGTAAACGTGGTCAATATTACTTCTCCAATGACACTGGTCCATGTATTAGAATCTGAGTAGATATCTAGTAGTTTGTAATACTTTATTCTTTTTATTTATTTTCCAGTAAACGTTTGTGGTCGTTTATAAAAAAAACGTGTTCATCTTCGTTCGAAAGAATAGCCCTCAAGTCACGAGAATGCAACTATATTCTGGACAACCATGGAAGCCTTTGGGAGATATTTTCCATAAAAGATGGTGAAAAGAAAACGGTTACTTCTAATAAAGAATATTCTCAAAATGAACTGGACTGAAAAGCGGGAAACCTTTTCAGATGGAGTAAGAAAGATGCTGAGAAAGGATGGAAGGATGCAATTGACCACGCAGATTTGAAATTCCTCGAATGTTATTTCACATGGGTCTATATGAAAACAAGTGGTTGTATCATTCTCGGTGTGGCTTGACCATGTGAGCATAATCCTAGTTCTAAGTGCAACGATTGTTTTCGCCATTCATTTTGAAAATTAATAATGTAGCATTGTAAAAATCATTCTCGGAATTCATTAATATGTATCTATACATGAAATACCAAATAGGCCAGGTCCTGGAACCGCGGATTCATAACCCACCAATATTCCGGTTTGGGAAATGCTACTTGCCTGCCTATCCGGCTGGAAAATAACCCAATTGGTAAAATCCACAATAGCCGAAATCCCGCTAATAAAAACGGTGGGGTTTAAGGGGTGGTTGCAGCGTATACTCCCTCAAGAAACACCCCTCAAGAAACACCCCTCAAGAAATACCCCTCAAGAAATACCCCTCAAGAAATACCCACATCAGAACACTGCCACCAGACCAGAGGCCAGGATTTTGCTATTTTCAAAATCGTAGCTAGCTGTGAACTAGACGTATCCGTGGAAATTCGTCCCTCTAAGCGGGTCGATGATATCTGCTATTGTGGTGTGCATGTCACATACAAACGAATATGCCCACTCTAGTATTCCTTGTTTGGATAAATGGACACTTCGGCAAGCCGCGGCTATTTCATAGGGCCATTCAAGTTCCTCTTGGGAAATATACTTCGTGTGTTCTTCTTTTGGGTAAAATCTGTAGTCTGGAGGGTTTTCTGGAAAAGGAAACCCCCAGAAAAGAATACCAAGGAAACCACAATTATGGCCCAGCACGGAGTTCTCTATAAATGGCCCTCTTCGGCAACTGGAGGGCCTCTAAAGTGCACCTTCTCTACTCATGAAACTCCTTTCCGTCGCCATTCTCTCTTCTGCGGTGACTGCCATCATTAATAACTGCACGGCTCTGCTTTCTCAAGGTTCGGGTCAACATGAACATTTAAACTTGGATTTATGCGCCTATATTGACTCCCCTCGCCTGGAATACGGCCAAGAGCCCTCCAGCAACGTCCCCAAACGCGTCTCCAAACGAGGGGGTGTGATTGGAAAGCTTTCCTCGAACGATAACCAACCAAAAGGGTGTGTAGGCATCTCGGGCCAAAAAGCAACCAGATCGGATTTCGCCCGATTGAAAGCCCAAATCCACGAGTCCATGGATGCGTCCATGGAGCTCTTTGCTCTATGCAAGTCCACCTCATCAAAAGGATTGGATGTGGGGGTCCTCAAGCCAAGGGCAGACGCCCTTCAGGCTAGTCTGAACGAGATTTCGGTGTGCTTGAAGAATTTGGACTGGAGCGCAGTTCCCAACTTAGATGGGCTCAAGTACTTGCAATGCCAAGCCCAGGAGAGTATACGCCGTGTTGAGAGCATGATAGCACAAGTGCATTCCTAGCTTCTCCGTCGTTCTAAGCGTGCGTTTGGGCATACACCATTTCTGATGGGTTAAAGAATCACTGGGACGACAATTTTAATTTTGCTACGAACACCTCGCCCCAGTTATTTCCTCTGGGTGGGTTGTTCTGTTCTGGGAATAGTTTATAAGGGGCGGGATACGTCTCTTGCATTCAATAAATGTATTCAAATCAATCTAACCTCTTTTCCACGGACAAAACAACGGGTGGGAAGAGGGCTATTTAAGTATTCCTAAAGTAAGTCTAGAAGAGTCTGAAGCTATCGCGGTATTATGGAATGTGCTTGGTGGATGCTGGAATGTGCTTAGCGGATGCTGAATGTGCTTAGCGGAAAAGTCACTGGTCATTGTGAGCGTCAAGGCCACGAACCATAGAACGTGGCAATAGTTTATACAGTGGCTGGATTAGGACAATAATCCTACTACAGCCAGCAGTGAACTGATAATGCTTCAAACCATGGGATTGGAAAGTAGAGGTGACCAGGAGGTAAATGCTGGTGAGGGTAGCAGCTAAAATGCATAATCCTAAAGGAGACATGGTGAAAGCCATTCAAAACAGGGGGTAGTCTAAAGAGACAACCCTTATTGGCCGGAGGCCAGTATGGGGTCCCTGAAATCTTTGTTCTTATTATAATATAAGTTCTGCGATGTAGTAATTTCATCTCAAGAAACGCTCCTCAATAGTTATCTTAAGTGAGTGAATAAAGATGCTCGCATTAGTGGAGACTTCCTGGTCAAGGTGCACCAGGCGGAGTTCATGGTTTGTTAAGACGCTGAAGAAGCGTTGGAGGAGCGCTCTTAGTTTGACTATCGTTAAATTGGCGTGTACGTTCCACATAACAAACCATGAATATTCGATAGGTACGAGTACTTTTGTTTTTGGCGGTAACTAATCAAATGGTAAAAAAACACGCTTTTAGAGCTATTCTAGGGACGGCCGTACAAAAAGCTGATATGGGGAAATCTGTCCCCAAGAACTGTCTAAAGAATCATGTAATACACCCCGTGAGTTCATGTGTGGTCCATTTAGACACCGCGGTTGCCTTGATAATGACCCACAATTTTGACAATTTGCACGATTTGACTCTAGTTAGAAAAAAAATTCAGACTTTGAATAAGGAAAGTCATATAGTGTCCCAAGAAATTTGGCTTCTTTGCAATACACGATGTAAGAACGTGGCCTCGTGAATATTCCTGTAGTGGAATATCCTGTGGGGTTCCCTCCATACAGCCTCATTAATGTGGCGGACCCGATGGAGCCTGGTGATCTTTCGGGTTTACATCACTGAGGAAGACCGAAGCTGCAAATCGGAATACTCTAATGTGGTGGCCGCTCGAAATGGCAATCCACAACCCGACGGAACATGCACTGTTTAATTATTGCAAACTATCCCGAGCTCTCGGTGAAAACGTGTCTCTGATCTATGGAACACTAACCCCCCGAGCTTTTGCACAGTGGAGAAAAGTTGTTTGAGAATTTGGGACGTTAGTTAACCGTTGTTTACAGATGTGAAAGGGACTTGCCGGCCTGGGTCTCAGGAGAAGTAAATGGAATTAATTACGTTCGCATATAGAGAAAGAAAACAGCATACTATGTATTCTGGCGCCTTCGTGGGCTTGGGGTGGCGTCCTCGAGATGTTGAAATAAAGCGGGGCTACTTCTTTTTTGGAATGGTGGATACTGTGGAGATTTGTCATGGGAGGTGAAATTCTGAAGTAACCTTTGGGTGGTGCACCTCTCTTATCCGGACGCCTACACCAGTAGATTGAACCGGTGAAAATCCGGGTAAAGTATTTGCACTAGGTACGGGGATATGTTTTTAAGGAGTCTGGAAGTCGGCAGAAGCGTTTCTTTGGTATATTTGAGCCAATTTCTTGCTTGAAAAACGAAAGTATTTTTTTGGATCCTGATAAGAGGGTGTATGTGAGAGTCGTCAACCAATTACGCTGGTGTTTTTTTTTTCTCGCTATCTAGTAATAAATATGATTTTGAAGATGGTGGCTAGGATCTTGTTATCGGAAACAGATTCGTTCTTTTATTGTCACAAATGCTTGAGTTGAACTTTTACTTCTCTTTGAATAAAGATAGATGTATTCTCCTCCAGGGCTGATTTCTGCTACCCACCTAGCAAAACAGAACAATACATGGTTTCAGGCAGTGTTGTTAGTAACACGATATTTTACTAAAAGTAAACCCGAATATTATAAATATTTTCCCGATATTATTAGTAATATTATATTATGGAAATATATCATAATATATCATAATATATCATAATATGTTATTTTCAACCATGAGTGGAGGCAGTTTCGACGCGCCACCCACGGCCCAGGGGGGCCAGCAAGGCATCTTATTGGGGTTCGCACGCTGGCCTAGCCAATTATTTCCCTGCACCTCCACCGAAAGTCTTAATGTTGAGGTTCAATATAAAAACCTTCATGGTGAGATATAGATGGTAGCTCTAGACTAAGACTGTATTATGAGAAACTAACTAAATCCAAAAGTCCGAACCAGACTAAAGGAATAAGGGGCCGTACCCTATTCGCACTTCCTCGTCGGACGGTATTCGGGACTCGGTCGATTTACTGCATATAGTCACACACCTTGCGGTCTTCGGGAGCTTCGTCACCCAACATCCTCTTAAAAGTATCGCTCAAAATAGCAGCAGTTAACGTCCATGTTACTTGAGAGGCCAAGTTTCGAGAAAAATCAACTTTTTGATACGTAATAAACCATAATATATTGTAATATATTTATCATATTATTAATATGAAAGTCAATATTAATATTAATATTATTACTACATATTACCTAATATATTATTGAGCTATAATATTTTTGGGCGCTTTACTATTTTACTAACAACACTGGTTTCAGGGCGTGCCGAGCAATATTGTTGACCTACTGAGTATGCAACCCACAGAAATGCCTTAGTGTTTTCCAGTGGCCAATCACACAGCCTGAACTATTATTTTTAGCACTTCACGTGACTTTCACTTCATTAAAAAAAGTTGTTCTTTTTTTTTGAAAGTCCTTGAAAATCTTTTTTTCGAAATTGCCTTGTCGTGTATAATACACCATCGACACGCCCTCGTGATCATACCATCATAATTTGTCCCACCCGGGGCTTGCTTAAAACCATTAACCATGGAATGGACAAGTTTCTCATTCACTTCTTTTCTTAGTGGTCACACGTTTGTAACTTGGGCACCAGGGTAATTTTGTATTCACCTGTATAAAGAGATTTTCTTTACCAATTTCTTGGATAGTGGGCGTCGCATCAATCGGATCAATTGCTTCCGAATAGTGCCACTCTCGGTTTAAAGTATACGAGAAGTTTATCGGTGAGTTTCTAAAACAGGAGAATTGTTGTGATAGGCTGCACAAGTTTACAAAAAAAGTCAAAAATATTAAAAAATATTCAAAAAAAATACAAAAAACATTTACAAAATGAAGGATATTCATTAATTATTGCAAAACTTCAACCCGCGCAATTGATCAACAAATCGCATGAAAAAATATGAACGGAAAATTAAATTACTCTAAACATACCCATCTGTGAACTAAAAGCTCTTCGGAAATGTTCACCCAAAATGTCCCATCTACTTCTCGCGTCATAAAACGTCCCCATGATTTTCATGTTCACGACGTCGAGGGTCCTTTCGGACTTTCGGAGCAGAGCGGAGATGGAAACGCGAAGCCCATGGCTCATAACCAAACTATCTCAGATAAGATCGGAGAAGAAGAATATTTTCCGGTTTTATTCCCAGTAGCTGGTTCATTTTTAGCAGAGAAAATCAATTGTGATACTATAGGTCTGGGAACTAGGACGCGAGCTTTCAGTACTATCACTATCCTAGAATCAGATATATTTAGGAATAGAATATACGCCTACAGACTTTGGGAGCCGCCAAAGAACACCCTGAAAAAAGCTCAAGGTGAGACATTTGTTGGAGGTTAGGATTCACTGTGCCTGGTTGTTCAGCTGAATATTATCGTGTTCAACGAAAAAAGTCAACAACATCAACAAATTCAGCAAATTCAACAAATCAACAAATTCAACAAATTCAGCAAATCAACAAAATCAGCAAGCCAGCAAAACCACCATCCATGTCCCGGGTCGAAGTCATCGAGATGTCCTCCCATAGAGGAGAGTACGAACCGGAATTCCCCGCGTTTAGACTTGGCCTGAGCTTATCCCACCGCAAAGGAAACACCCCCCTCCCCCTGGATAAACTTATCCATGAGCTGGCAATGTATTCCCTGGAAGCCAACCCCGACAGTTTCCCCGACGGCGGGCTCGAGGCGTACTTGGTGCTCGCAGGGGCGTTTTTCGGGCTAATCGCCGACTTTGGCATTCCCAACGGCATGGGCGCGATCGAGGCGTACGTTTCCAAAAACCAGTTGGCCGACTACAAACCCAGCACGGTGTCGTGGATCTTCTCGTTGCACCTCGGCACCATGTACTTTGGCGGGGTGTTTTTCGGGGGCCTTTTCGATAAGTACGGCGCCCGCAAGTTGTTGGTGTTGGGAACCGCCTTCATGTTCGTGGGGCTCATAACCACGGCGGAGCTGACGCAATTGTACCAGTTTGTGTTGTCGTTTGGAATCCTCACTGCGCTCGGCACCTCCTTGGCCATGGCGCCGTTGATTGGCGTGATGTCACATTGGTTCCTCAAGAAAAGAGCCATGGCCTGTTCCACTGCCACCGTAGGCGGTCTCATTGGTGCCTCGGTGTTTGTCATTATGCTCCAGAGCTTGTACAAGCTGGTGGGCTACAAGTGGGCCGTGCGTATCTTGGCGTTTCTCTGTCTTGGCTGTATGGTGGTGGCCAATGTGTTGGTGAGGGAACGCAAGCAAGAGCCGGAAACGTCCCATGAAGAAGAGGAATTGCTGTCACAATATCAACCAAGCCAGGCCCATGCCGCGTCAATGGTTTCTGAGCCCGTGGCCGCGGCGCCCGTGGCCGAGCCGCCCATCCCCGTTAAGCCAAAAAGCTGGCGGGATGTTGGCGGGCAAATCTTGTCCAATGTTGCTCCGCTCAAAGATATCCGGTTTGTGTCGTTAACCATCGCGGTGTTCCTTTCTGAAATCAGCTCCATGACCATTCTCACGTACTTGGCGTCGTTTGCGTTGGCGGGCGGCGTGGCCGAGCTGAAGTCGTACCTTTTGCTTACCATTGTGAATATCAGCGGGATCCCTGCACGCTTGATCACCGGGGTGTTGGCCGATATGTACGGGAGATTCAACGTGATGCTTGTGACGTCGATCTTCTCGATGATTTTCGTGTGGGGGCTCTTGACGCCATCCAACGGCCGCCTTGCCTACCTTTACGCGTTCACCGTGCTTTATGGAATCCTGAGTTCGGCGGCCATCAGCTTGATTGCTGCTTGTTTGGGGCAGATTTGCCCGGCACTGCAGTTTGGGAAAAACTATGGCGTGCTCTACTTCTGTTTGGCGTTTTTGACGGTCTTGGGAATGTACTCCGCTTCACTAGTGATCAACACGGGCTCAGATCACGACTATAAGATGTGGATAGTGTTTGAAGGGTGTGTGTCGGTGGCTGGCGTGTTCGCCTGGGTTTGGGCTCGTTGGTGTAATGTTGGATTCAGGGCATGCAAGTTTTAGACGGGCCATAAAAGGCCATAAAATGCTCCCTTCCATTGATGATGCTGCATCTTTGAATGCTGTCAGGATTGACTCATTGTCTTGATTTATCTCAGGGATGTAAGGGAAATCTTAAAAAGGCGGGTGGGAATTTGCTTGGGTGAATCCCGAAATGATCCATGGGGTCAATATTTATTGCTGTTGGAGGAAAGAAGGACACAGTGTTTGGGACACTAGGGGCATCACGCTGCGACCTGGCTGGTCATGTTTGGCGGAACATCACTTTGATGCCCACTTTAATAAGTACTATAATTCTGTTCACCTTCATAAGTCCTATAGTTGTATTGTATTTGGTGTGTTTTCCAACAGAATTTCGAGATACGGTAGGGGTTGATCAAAAAAGACGAAGCTTCTTTTGGGAGTCTTCATCATTCATATCTCAAGTTACATTCTCACAAGGCTAAATTTGGAAAGAACTCATCATCATCTGTAACGCTGACCGGTTTATTGAATATGGTAAGGTGGTGGAAACAAACAAGGTGGCTTTTTTCTGGATCTTCAAAAGCGAATGCGAGATTAGCGAACCAGAAAAACTAAAAAAAGCTCCATAACCACTCCAGTCCAAAAAATATTCCAATGCTATATATATATTCCCACCTATTGGATTGACAAAATAGTTGAAAAATGAAACATTAACAGACGAGGTTTGGTCGACGAATCTTGTGGTCTTCGTCCATTTGCATGACAGGTGTGATCGGAACCCCATTCATGAAGTAATCAAAAGAAGAAAGACCCCGCCAACCCAAAGTGCTCTATGAACCTTCAGAGTGTGCAAGTTGAGTGATACATTTGACATGAGATTGGAGAAACCAACCTCCAAAAACAACATCTTGACGGTTTAGAGGCAAGAGGAGGTGCAAAAAAAACCTTCTTAGAATCTTCTGTTGCCGTTTGATATTGGTGTGAAAATGAACGGAGAAGCATACGCAAACAGCGAAAAAGTTTGGAAAATCGCCCATTGAATGTCATTGGGTGGTTTCGGGGAGTTTCTACTTGGCGGATCTACAAACGGGAAGGCAATGGAGAGAGCTTGGTTGATGTCGACCCGAGCAGATAAGAGATGGAGTTGGAGAGAGCTTGGGAGCACGAAGGTGACGTTCCGTAGCCATACGAGGGTCCCAGATCCAGCATGGGTTCACTAAGGTGAAGCCAACCATTTTATTGTATATACGTTCTTTTTATAGACGCAAAACGTGTAATGGTCTGGGATCTTTTGACGTTTCTAGTGATGCCAATTACATGGTCAATTGCATGGTCAATTGCATGGTCAACTGTATGGGTATTGGGGAATGCAGACTCGGTATGAAGAATCTTTTTCGTGATTGGACCAAATCAGCTTTTCCCAATATCTAGGCTAATTGCAATTGCAATTGAAGGAGGACTAGGCAACACGAGTGAATACCATCTCAGTGACAGGTGGTGAATATCCAAATATAGCCTGCCGTGTCAATTCGCTTGGCCTCGGGTTGCAATAAACTCATCAGTTTTTGATTAATGATAGAAGGAAGAGATGAAAACGGCAAAAAGTCGGAATTCATATTCTCTCAAGACACCCTTCGTTGAAACCCCCGAGATGATTAAACGAGAACACCCGAATGTATCAACAAAAAAAATCCACCACAGCAAAAGGGTCCATTTGAGCATGAAGCGTGTCGACAGATATCCCACAATTCGACCATCATAATAAACGGCAAGTCGTCAATCCGGTCCAGTCAAGTAATGTGGTTAGGTACTGCAAAAGGCGACGACATAAAGCGCATCCCGGCCAAAAACCACCAAAAACGATATGAGTTAATCGAAGCACCAGACGTTATTAGGAGTATGGAAAAACACCGCATAAGAACTTTGGTGTGGGAATTCCCAAGCGGTTCCCATGGTAATCAGAACTTTTGGCCAAACGTTGTCCAGTATTAAACAAAGATTCTAACACCACAAGCGTTGATGTGGATTGGCGTGATTCATGAATCCCCTTAAAAAACCTTGATGTATTTTCTGGACGAAACACTGGATATTCAAGGCACCTGGATCTGACAGTAACAAAACATCAAGCGACACATCTTTTACGGTCAATTGGCTAGAAGCGTCTTTCAGAAACTGTTTTCCGAAGTTTTTTTTCCACCCAAATCTTCAAAACTATTTTTGGATCACTTTCCCTCATCTCATGCTGCTCGGCACTTTTTCATGGATAAGTAGCGGTGTCTTCCGCACCATGAGGTTATACAACAATAACCACTAGTGTTTTGGTTTTGAAGTGTGACAATAGATATTGCCTCGTAAATTTGCCAACCCGAGTCTACAGCTTCATCAAACCTTTTGAAACTGGTGGGTTGGTGGAGTCCGCAATCGGCCGTGGCCAACTTTATTAGTGCATGTTCAAGTAAGTATGCGTTGCATGTTAGCGTAAGTTACGAATTGTACCTCGGTGGTTTTTTTGGAGCAAGGAAAATCGTTGCCCGTAGTCAAACATTATTATGAAAATGCAAATACGAAAAGTTTTACAAGAGCCAAAAAGAGGCATTGGGGTTAATCCCGGAAAAAGATCTTTCAAAGCACATTTATCACAGCAAGCGCATTTATCAGCCTAAGCATGTTAAACATCTTTAACGGATCTTTCAAAGGCAACGCTCAGGTTATGCAAGCCGGGAGAAGGGGTAATTGTTGAAGCACGGAGATGGGAAACACAAGCCGAAGCAGCTTTTTTTAGCACTGACCACTTAAGTCCAAGGCACATGCAATAAGGTAAGCTTAATCACCATAATTTCGGTGAAATGGCTGGGTTGAGCAACGGCACTTGTAGGTAAAAGAAACGCCGTCTACACTTTCCTATCCAATTACAGGCGATACACGACATGCATGGGGTTATGGGCGCGGGGCGGACGAATGCATATGCACATACCTGTTTGAGCAAGCATGATAATAATAACAGCCCGGGTGAATCGGCGAAGAGGCTGGAGATAAGGGGCGATGGGGAATTCCACATCGGGAAATGTTTTTCTCTCTATCATTATAAAAGAGTCAAACAGCAATTGTTTTTCTGATCTCTGGTAGCGGAGCAACAAAATATCCAACACATGCTCTGGGGTCAACAGCACCCGCTCAAATGCCACCCAAATGTGCGGCGCTGGATGCGACTCCAGGGGATGCCATGCGGGCCCCCCGTAACCTCCAGGGTAGTTTGTTTTCTTTTTTTCCTGAATTCCTACGCACATAGTTCTCGCGCAACGCACCGCGGGGTATATGCACCACAGCCTGGCAGCCTCCCTCTAGCTAGATCCGAGGGTATGCAAGTACCTGGAGGCATTCGGGAAATCAAGTGAATGGCCGCGGTTTGATTGGCTGGTCACGTGACGGAGTCCAAGGTGATGAGAACAGGGTGACGACGGAATCGGCCGATGCCCAAGCACGAGAAGGTTCATGCCGACCAGTGCAATTTTCAGAAGAGGTTTAAGTCCTCAGCACGTGGCTTATCCCAATAGCCAAAGCAAAAGCCAACGCAAAAGCCAACCCAAAGGCCCAGCCACCAGCCCAATTGGCCCACTCACTGGGCTAATGCCTGTCACGTGCCTCCAGCGCAATCGGCCTCCCCAGTCGATCAATTCCAGAAGTCGATTCCTTTGTCATCAGCGCGGCGGGTACATTGCATCCTGCACACACAATAAGCCCCCCGGTGGTGCATGTATGCTCTTCGCACCCTGGTGGTTATGTCAAAGTACGAGATGTCCATTGCAGCCTACATGCCTCCGCCTCCACTTCCGACCGAAAATTGGGATAATTTTTGCATTTCCCTAGGCTTTTGCAAGGATTTTGTTTGGCTGGTTGATTTCGGAGCTTCTCCTTCCCATAACTGTCGCTGCATTATACTTCAAACCCTTCTTGCATATCCCCCACTCCTTCATTTGACAACGAAAATTTTTCCTCATTACCTGCGTGCTTCACAAGTATAAGCGAGTGGGCGAACGGCTTAACATAGACATATATATATATATATGTGGAGGTTCGCATTCTTTTCTTGACAGTTTTTTTTTTTTCTTGGTGTTTTTAATTACCTTCTCTTCTTGACAGAACCACTTATATACCTACAATGCTTGGGGAATTCGTCGACGTTGTCGCCAGAGACACCTGTGAGAACAGTAATGACTACAATGGATTGATGGGAGTCAGAATCTCGTCGGTTTTCGTGATTCTTATCGGATCTGGATTTGGATCCTTCTTCCCGCTTTTCGCCTCCAGATTCGCCTTCATCAGAATGCCTGCGTGGGTGTTTTTCATCTGCAAGTACTTCGGTTCCGGAGTTATTGTTGCCACTGCTTTCATCCACTTGTTGCAACCAGCCAACGAGAACTTGTCGGACCCATGTCTTAACGAGGCGTGGCAAAACTACCCCTACGCTTTCGGTATTATGCTTGTCACCTTGTTCATTCTTTTCTTCTCCGAGCTCATGGTGTTCAGATTGGTGGACAAGAAGCTCGGTGCCGAGGGTGGTGAGGGCCACTCCCACTCCCATTTCGGTGACAGTGATGCCTATGTCAAGAAGGACGCCGGTTCTTCCGAGGACGAGGACGAGAAGGTGGTCACCAAGGTTGGCGTCCCAGAAGAGGGCGACCTGAAGTACCCAAAGCACTTTGCTCACGCTGATGACCACCAGGACAGAGAGGCCTTGGACACGCCCATGAACCGTAAGGAAAAAGAGCAATACTTCGGCCAGTTGGTGGCGGTTTTCGTGCTTGAGTTCGGTGTGCTTTTCCACTCTGTTTTCATTGGTTTGACCTTGGCCGTGTCCGGAGACGAGTTCAAGACGTTGTATATTGTGATTGTGTTCCACCAGACCTTCGAGGGTTTGGGTTTGGGCTCGCGTATTGCCGCCACGGTTTGGCCTAAGGATAAGAGATGGACCCCATGGCTCTTGGCTGCTGGTTTCATGTTGGTGACGCCGATTTCCATTGCCATTGGTTTGGGTGTGAGAGAAACCTACCCACCCAACTCTGCACGTGCTTTGATCACCAACGGTGTGTTTGACTCCATCTCCTCGGGTATTTTGATCTACACCGGTCTTATTGAGTTGATGGCCCACGAGTTCTTGTTCTCTGGCGAGTTCAAGGGTCCTGGTGGAACCACCCGTATGATCAAGGCATATGTGTGCATGTGTTTTGGATGTGGTATCATGGCCTTGTTGGGTAGATGGGCCTAGGCGCTCTGCTGTTTACTTCTTGGTTGGATCTTGTCTGGCGTTGGCGTTGGGCTTTTGATATCCTGAGATGTCTTGTCTTGATTGCATTTAATGGTTTCTTTTGGCTGGTGTATGCCTGTAGAGGGAACATCTTTCCACCACTCATGATAACGACATTTATATACATAAATTTACAATAATCTTATACTACTTGTACAGGAGTTGATGGGTTTGGGCGGTAGTGCTCATGCGGCTGCTGGTCGGCGTCTCCGAAACCCATGAAGCCGGATATTATTTGAGGGCCTCTCATCGGATTATTTTGGTGCCTCTCCAGATTCTTTCCTCTCATCACGCGGATCAACCTTTTTCATTTGACAATTACAAGATTTGGTGTACGTGGTTCCTGAAAACCTCTCCTGCTTCATCGGACAAACTCAGAAACAAAACAGATCATGTGCACAAGGCCGCCAGAAATATCATCGCCCAACGTCCCTACTGCGACTTCCCGTATGCGCTTCTAAGATATCATCAATATAATTTCTTGCCGCCTTCTTTCATTGCCGGGGTTTCTAGATTTTTCAACAACACACACGAACTCGGCAGCAGTGGGCCTTCGTTCCTTCACACCTCGGTTTTGCCCACCCTCTGATGCCCTGAGTACACATAAAATTAGCTGAGGCACTTTTGGACCATCAAGGCTATGGTAACGCCATAAATGGTTTATGATATCTCGGTCAAGGAGTGACTGTGGGGCCAACCACAAATGCAAATCGCTCTAGTTTCGAAAAGGGGTGGAAAATCCAGTACAGAATTAAGTGCCTCCAATAACCTCTTTCAACCATCCAGCAGTACCCCTTATGATGAGTATAAATGGTTTGTGGGGTTTTTAAAGCCGGTATCATTCCGATAATGACTGGCCCAGATTTGACCCCCATGATTGAATTCCATCAAAAGATCAACGCAGTATTTCCTAACAACTTGGACAGGTTTCTCCCACAAGTCTGGCTAGAGAATCTTTGAACGAACAACCCGAACATATTGACATTCCGAGTCTCGGGGCATATTCCATAAAGGGCACGATGGGTACCTTGTACAACCAGGTCAGAAATGGGATGACTGATATGGAAGATCGAACCTTCAGCACATAGAAAGAGACACCCTTCTATTTCCAAAACGACCAAGGAGAGATCGTGTTTCGGGAGTTTCTGAACAATTTTCCACACTAAAATGAGTTGGTCTCCCATATCCGATCTTCAAAGACCCCTATTCCAACACGTCACATGAATTTCCACATTTCAAAGACTACTTTAACAACACCGCTCAACGTAAAGCTGAAAAGCTTTGTTTTCTGAGATGGTCTAGTCTTTAGAATGCCACGAAAAATTAACCAAGTGGATAAAAACAGGAAACAGAAAAAAGAGAAAGGAAATCGCCGAGAAATAAAAGCAAGATACCACCCAAGCACACATCAAAAGTAGGCAATCAGAACATATGTTACGAATGATCCTGCCATAAGAAATTACTCCCCAATTATGCCATCACAGGTTAGGGCACATCAATGGCTTGTAATTTTCTGTTGTCGTTTTAGGAAACACCCAAGAATTGTCTTGCCACGTAGAGATTGTGCAATTCACACATGAGGTCGCTTGAAGTACCACTTAGAAGTAACCCCACCGAGCAAGCCTTCACGCGTCAGGAATAAGCTTCATCCGGAATAAGCTTCCTGTCTACTAAGTCACGGGAATAGTTAAAACTTTGACAATCGATTGTTTGAATTAACCGTCAGGAGTATGAGAACGATTTTGCAAATAGCGATTTCTCAACAACCGGAAAGACGCCCACTTCCCAACCAAAAGAGATGTTGAAACACACACACGCACACAGAAAAAGCAGAAGGGTGTTCCTGGGCAGAAATGAAGGACACCACCATCCCTATTTGTGAATTCCTGCCTGTTTGTTTCGTTTTCTTCGGTCCGCTCCACTCCTCTCGATACCGAGCGTCGCTGGCAAGACACATACATTCACAACAACCTGCACAGTACGCGTGCTGTATGCAATACGCTTCACATCCGGCATGTTACTCTTCTCAACGAGTAGTTACCACATCTACTGGAAGATGCATCATTAATAATCATCACGGGGGGAATAGACAGAGGAATGTTCTGCAAACACAGACATCTCGGCAAGTGTATGGGCGTGTGGGCGGGCGGGTGTGTTCGGTGGGCGGGTAGGTGTGGGCTAGTCCGGGTGAGTAATCTTGGACTTGAAAAGTCGTTTTGTGGTGATTGGCCACACAAAATATGGACGTAATATAATATGCAATGACACCCACATGGCCAAGCAATCAAATTCCATGGATGGGACATGATTGTTCCATCAAGGGGTAAGCCAGGCCCAATAACATAGCATACCCAAGCAAACAAGCCCAAGAACCAAACTAGTGAAAAAATTAAAAAAGGGAACCCCTCACATCCTAAATGAACCCCGCCCATACCCTTCCAGGTCCTTCAGGTGTTCACAGTGAAATGTGAAATCTCGATTTATGCATGCCTCCTGCAATGAGCCCTCGGACTGTACATAGGACGAAGCCCCGACGCGCGTACTTCACATAGTCCGACATATGCGGCGGGGGCATTGCAAACGTGTGTTTACATGCACACCAACATATTGTATTGCTTTTCCTTTGGAACGCTGCGTATGGGGAACGTCGGACAAATGCAACATGTTAAATACTTGACGTTTCCGCCAGCACCCATTAATGGTGGAAAAAGCGAGTACCTCCAGCTATCGACACACAGACATAAACCGGAAAATCATGTGCGGTGGTTTGAAGAATTGGTTGAAGAATTCTTAGTTCGGGTGAAGTTAGTTGCTTCCGTATCCAAAGTTAATCGGGCAAATCGTTTTCTTGGCCTGTCACATTTAAGTTCCCAAGAAAAAACACAGAAACACAAAAACACAAAAACAAAACACACAAGCAAAACAACAAAGCAAAAGCAAAAGCACAACGCAACAAAGAAAAATCATAAAATAACCTAGAATGAAATCCTGGCCTTCATGATTTCCTGGAAATGTTGCTCCAAATCCGGGTCTTCATTGTTCGAGGGTATTTGGGATAATTTTAGTGGGCGGCTTTTTGTGTTCACCTTGTGTTACTGTGGGGACCCGCGGAATCGGCACACGGGTGAAACTACCATAACCTCCAGGGTAGTTTAGTTTTTTTTTTCCTTGTTTCTGCGCTCTGGCCGAAAACTACCTCCCCAGGGTTCTTGGCGTGTCACGTGACGCATGCTTGTAGTGTGTCCGTGCAACTGTGGTGTGCCTATGGTGACGTGGGTCCGATCCCGGAATCGAAACTTAACCATGATACGGTGATTGTGCTGGAATAAGAGCAAATTATCTTCTGGTCTATGGATACTGCCATGGGCCAAGAAAAGGAATCGTAGATGGAGTTCTTGGTACATGGCCGATCTGCTCCTAAAGCCATCCTAAATCCGGTCAAGCCCCGTGTAAACTTGTTGGGTGAACCCACAATCAAGACGGGGGTTCATACAAAGCAACATGTGCCATGGGGGGTTTAGTACTTTTTTTAGCATGGGATTCGCCGAAATTACCTGGCGTACATGTCACCTTGCAAAATGTGCCAATCAGGTATATGTGGTTTCCGATGGTTCTATTGTACTCGCTTTCCCGGCAGTGCATTGTTCCTCAAAAGGTTTCTTGCATACTCCACACGGCATCCGAAGGCTAAGAAAAAAAACTCTTCACAGCTACTTGCGAGGTTAAAATGGACCATGGGTATCAAGATTTATAAATACGCCATGGTTTGGGTCGATATACGCTATCTTTTTTTAAAACCCATCTAGCTTACACTTGCAAAAAGGAAGAACCACTTCAAAGACTATGTTGGGAGAATTTGTCGAGATTGCCAAAAGAAGTGGCTGCCACAGTCACAGTCATGCTCGTCGAGCAGAAAATGACCACGGCCACAGTCACGGTCACAGTCATGACTCTGGCCACGAAGAGTTAGTCAATGACATGATGGGTCTTCGTATCTCCTCGGTGTTTGTAATTCTTTTTGCTTCTGGGTTTGGTGCTTTCTTTCCTGTTTTAGCATCGCGTTACTCATTTATCAGAATGCCCAGCTGGGTCTTTTTCTTCTGCAAGTACTTTGGATCGGGTGTCATTGTGGCCACTGCTTTCATCCACTTATTGTACCATGCAAACTCCACGTTGTCGGGCGACTGTCTTGGTGAAGCTTGGGGCCAGTACCCTTACGCTCTCGGCATCATGCTTGTTACCTTGTTTGCACTTTTACTTTCGGAGTTTTTGGCACACAAATACGTTGAAAATAAAATCGGTGCCGCTGCAGTACACGAGCACTCGCATTTCGGCAACGAAAATGCTTATGTGAAGAAAGACCGTGTAATTGATGATGAAGACAGCGAAGGGACTAAATCCAATGAACAAATAGACATCGACGTGAAGGACTCGGCACAACTTTCTCAAGCTCCAGGCCATCAGGATAAGGAGGCTATGTTGACCCCTATGACCACCGAACAGAGTGAACAGTACTTTGGCCAGTTGGTGGCGGTATGTGTGCTTGAGTTTGGTGTTCTTTTCCACTCGGTGTTCGTGGGATTGACTTTAGGTGTTTCTGGAGATGAGTTCAAGACTTTGTATATCGTCATTGTCTTCCACCAGTTTTTCGAAGGCTTAGGGTTGGGTTCGCGGATTGCAAGCACTATTTGGCCAAGAGATAAAAGATGGACCCCATGGGTGTTTGCATCGGCTTTTATGCTCGTTACACCAGTTGCCATTGCAGCAGGCTTGGGAGTGAGACAGTCGTATGCCGCCGACTCAAACCGTGCTTTGATCACCAACGGAGTATTTGACTCTATTTCTGCGGGAATTTTGGTTTACACTGGACTTATTGAGTTGATGGCACACGAGTTCTTGTTCTCGGGTGAGTTCAAGGGCCCTGGAGGTACTAAGCGCATGCTCCAGGCCTACTTCACCATGTGCCTTGGATGTGGGTTGATGGCGTTGTTGGGAAAATGGGCCTAGACCTGTAACCAAAAAACATTTATAGTTACTACGGAAATTGGGCAGACGGAAAGGGACTGGATGATAGAGTTCAATCCATGCCATGTTAACATGCATGACATCACGTGCCAGTTTGGTACCACTTACCTTGTGGGGCTGGGTTTGGACGACGGTTCCTGTTTGTATACTTTAGATATAATGTCATGCAAAAGAGCTATCAGTGAAGTTTCGCCCTTCAGTGTTGGTAAAACATACACCCTCCATCCAATAACGCTTAAGAGAAGAAATGATATTGAAAGCGTTTGTGGTGAGTACGGACTCGGCCCGATTCGGTGGATTATATCCGAACTTGAAGGGCTACCGTTCCTTCTCTCGGACCACTTTTATTCACAGCAGCAGAATATTCTCCAAGGAAGAGATAACGTAGTACTGATATGTATAAAGGGAGAGCCTTACTAGAAGTGACATTGATATATTCTATAACATGTTAGCATGGAATCGGATAGTTATAACGATCAATAGATACAGCGATACAACGATACAACAGCGGCGTCCCTACACGTTCCCGGCAAGTCGATGGTATATCGATAGGCCCGAGACCGATATCCCTAAATAACATGGCACACAATCTACAACCCAATATTAAGAAGGCGGCCTGGTTCGAATTACACCAGGTCTCTGCAAGCAAACATCAGTGTATGCAAGAGCAGTCGCCCGAGGGCCGTCTCCCACAAATAGTAAAAATGAATTCATCTCGACTTATGTAAAATCAGACACCGACTTACGGCAAACACAACCTTACCTTCCTGTAGTGAAGCATTTATATTCGTTGAAGTGGTTCCAGAACCCATACCCCTTCCCCGCACCACAGTCAAACCCCGGGGTGTATGCAGGCCGCACTCTAGCCACGAGCACACTGAAGTTTTCAATCGCAACCCAAGGCACCGGACCGCGGACCCCTCCCCCACCAACACATCACGGTCCGCGACATTGACTCGTCCACCACGAAACTCCCAGCGTAATTTGTCACGTGGTCTCCCATACATTCCATTGGAGAACTTAGCAGTTACAACAAGACATCGGCGAATCACACACCACACACCCAAAAGAGGTACAAGACGACAGAAAAAGAAAATACCCCATACCCCTACACTAGCAGGCACCCCCAGGAAAATCGCACTTCCAATTTTCCCTTTGTCAAACACATCTGGCAGCAACAAGATCAACTAGCAGTATGGCCCAAGTATCCGCCCCGGCTCCATCCACAGCCACCCCAATGATTACATCGAGAGTCTTTCCGAGGAACAAATCGAGCATGACCAGAAAATCGGGTTGAAAGCAATCCGGCTTTTTCTCCAGAGCAAGGCCAGTTACGACGTGTTGCCGGTGTCGTACCGCTTAATCGTGTTGGACACATCGTTGCTAGTGAAGAAGTCGTTGAACATTTTGCTCCAGAACAACGTGGTGAGTGCGCCGCTTTGGAACAACAAGACGTCGCGGTTTGCCGGGCTTTTGACCTCCAGTGATTTCATCAATGTCATCCAGTACTACTTCCAGTACCCCGAGAAGTTTGACCTTGTGGACCAGTTGACTTTGGATGGGCTCAGGGAGATCGAAAAGGCCATCGGAGTGGCACAGATCGAGACGGGATGCATCCACCCATTCAAGTCGTTGTACGAGGCGTGTGTCAAGATGTTGGAATCCAAGGCCAGAAGGATCCCGTTGATTGACGAGGATGAAAAGACCCACCGTGAAATCGTGGTGTCGGTGTTGACGCAGTACCGGATCTTGAAGTTTGTCGCGTTGAACTGTAAGGAAACCAAGATGTTGTTGAAGCCGTTGAAGAGCATTCCCGCGTTGCACGCGCAAAAACACATTTCCAAGTGTACCATGAACACGCCTGTGATTGAGGTGATTCATCTTTTGACGCTGAACTCTGTATCCTCGATCCCCATTGTCAACGACCAGGATAAGTTGGTGAATGTTTACGAGGCCGTGGACGTGTTGGCGTTGGTGAAGGGTGGCATGTATACCGACTTGGACTTGAGTGTGGGGGATGCGCTTTTAAGAAGGTCGGAGGATTTTGAGGGTGTTCACACGTGTACGTTCAATGATCGCTTGAGCACCATCATGGATACTATCCGGAAGTCGAGGCTCCATCGACTTTTTGTGGTGGACGACGAGGGCAGATTGCTTAGTGTGATTACATTGAGTGATATTTTGGACTACATTCTCACTGGTGAAAACTAAGGTGGCAGAACGGATCGGGGGCTTAACGGTGGTGTCGGTAGATCCGGCACGGCCAGTAAAATTAGAAAATAAGAAAAAAAAAGTAATAGTCAAATAGACGTTAAAAGCGTCAAACAAGACCGAGTGTAGGCTAATTGCCAAGGTGAATGTGACATGAGATTAAGATTTTCACCGTAAAAGATCGAAAATACTTAAGAACAAACCATTCATCGATCGAGGTAGTCGTTGTTTGTATTGAGTACCTTAGTTCAGGGGATCGGCTTTTCACGTGAGTAGTCTTGCCCACTACATGCTCCCCCATCTCTCTTGTATTTTAGATATTTGTGACTTTTGAAATGGCCAATTCCAGTAAATATCACATAAATACACAAGACAAAACAGATATAATGATTGCAAAACTGTGCTAGTCTAGTACCGTTGTGCACGTGTATGAACTTGTATTTTTTCAGATCCACCAACAATATCCATATATCTAGGGGTTGAATTTCGGGGAAGCTAATCCCAGAGGTTTTCATTCCCCAATCTTAACAGAATAGATGAAAGCCGCCACGGTTTACTAGTAATTTACCAATGGGCAAATTAAAATGTCGCGGACCTCGCGGACCCCGTACGCCTGTGAATACCGTTGAGGCAAAATTTGCGTGGTTGAAACCTTTTGACTTTAAGAAAAAAATGGTTAGTTCTCCCTTCTGTTTCCAGATAGCCCTCTTTGAATTCTTGCAACCCAACATCTAACACATCTAACACATAGGTTGTTGACATGGTGGGTGTGACACACTACATTTATGGAAATACATGAGGCTGGATGCCAAATAGTCATATCTATCTCCGGTACCAAGTTTACGGGTACTCCCCCCAATTCACACTTTAAAAAGTAGCGTATGGATAATATTGGGATTTTTGTTGGTCAGCAGCAATGTAACAACTTCTCTCAGAACGAAAAATTCCCTGTTCTGAAGAGGTCTTCCAGTCCACGTCACATTTTCCGTTGAGATCTATTTGATAAAAATTATCGAGTACTCCTTGTGTTATTCGTATGATTATTACTATTTTCCCGAGACTTTTTTCCAGATAGAATTAAGTAAAGTGTCTACAGGTGTTGTTGAATTATATGGTACCTAAGTATTAAAGACATAAATATTCACGATTGTAACCTTAACTTATTATAAAAGCAATACAGCAATACCCAAAACAACCATCAAGCTTGGACTGGCTGTGGTGGCATCACTCTTTCTTCTAACGTACCCTGATCCGTGACTATCTAAGCCCCCTAAAAGGGGGAAAATAAATCCCCCTCCCATGCAACAGAATAAACTAGAGCCATTTCGAGGGGCACTTACGTCTTCGGGCACATCATCTGGTAATGTGTCGGTAAAATCATCCTCGAGCAAATCTGAAGTTTCCTTTTCCAGGGCAGGCTCGGGGTCAAAGAAAGTCGGCTCACTCATGGATTCTGTGATTGTAGAAGCAACTGCTGGAATTGTTTCAGATTGAAAGGGAGCCAGCACGGCGTTTCTGCCGGGTGTGGAGCCCAAACTACGATCAAATTCCATAGAAGTGTCATCTTTAATATCTTTATCAGTATCAACTGCGGATTCTGATGCTTGAAATTGCCTCTTGTGATGGAAGTAGCTGTTTTGAGGAATATGTGGCTCCAACATTACTACTTGGGCTTGGGTTTGTGCTTGATCTTTTTGATGATCATATTGTGACGAACCACCTGTACCTGAACTCTTAGTGGATACCGTACTGAGACCCGGAATCAAATACGGGTCATTCTTCAATGGTGGCACATCCTTTGAGCTTGCAAACAGTTGCGAAGTGTTCCTTGGTAATCGCGGTGTCTTCGAGTGTTTTGTTAAAAGATTCAGGCTGTGTCACGGGAAGTTCAATCTCTCTTCGGGAGGATATGATAATCTTAATTACGTCCTCGCTTTTATCACATTTTACTGAAACATGAGAGGGTTTCATGCCAGCAATATCGAATGCTTTAACACGAACCTTTATATTGGTGTTCAACACATAGCATTGTTTGGCATCAACCAATGGCTCAGCAGACCCCTTAAATATATGTTTTGTGGTGCCTTGTTCACGGTCAATGGAGAATATATCATCGCCTCTGTTATATGTACTATTGTCAGTAGCAGGGCCCCACAACCGATGGGATTCACTCAGGACGCAAGTTGACACAGGGAGCTTGGGAAAACGAACAGTTAATGTCAGTTGAGACTCAATTATATCGGCCAAAGCAGTGATGCTGGCGACAAGTGCAAACAGGATTATAAAATACTTCATGTTGTTTCGTAGGAGAATAAATAATTGAAACGTTGTTGGAAATGTACCTTGAAAATTGAACCCCAAAAGTTTATAAGGATGAACAAGCGTACTTATGGCGAAGGAAAGTTTAGGGTTAGATGCAAAGCCTCACCAAAAACTTACTATAATTTGCTGCATGTCATGACACAAGCAATATCTTCTGGCTGTCGTTTTTCTCGTGTGAAATATGCGTTATTTTGCGCAATTCCATATAAATAGTTCACATAAATGTTGACAGCTTATGGCACATGTCGCTAAAGCGTAACTTCAAACACGAAGTTTTTCATGATCACCCAATATGTTTGAAGAAAATGAGTCAAAAATCAAGTACTGGCAAGAATATATGTTTTGTTGTGGTGTAATTAAACACATAGAAAGTAGAGCGTATCCTTCTTTCGAGAAGTACTTCTCTCATTATGTTGTAAATACAACTTGGATTGGTTGTAAATAGATCAGCCTACCTCCTTGAATAGCAGAGTATCTTGGGGCGTGCAGGCGAAAATAATATAAGGCAGTAATAATCGGCTAGGCTGAAAATTTGGCTGAATAACGCAGAAAACATTGCTCAAGAAAAACTCTAGCTAATCTGCCCGTTCACTTATACGTCTGAGTACACAAAGTTCCCACCTTCGCCAGTGATATTTACTCCCTTTGCAACTTCATAGCATCCAAGAAGAAAAGTTATATATGTGGCCAACATCGAGAAATTTGCTGTCTGTCCGATTATGGCTCACAAAAAAACGACTAAGAGCGTCCCGTACCACATAATATAATTAAAATAACAAAATATTATGCTTTCCAAGTGAGGTGCAGTGATGCGGCCGTGTGCATCTGCTATTATTATGCCTCCTGCAACAAGTCATATTGCAACACAAATCTTTGTCATTTTCAAATTTGATTTCCATTGTGTGAAAGTCCATCATGGATTCATGATTATACATACTTTCTGCGAAAAAAAGCCCGCCATATCACTCAATCCGATAAGACTTGATAGCAACTATGGACTCGGCCTGCACTATAAGCTGGCCCACCACAAGTCAAAATGGGGTGATATCATCCACCACCAGCTGAGATACCCTTGTATAGTTTGGATTTAGATTTCCCAAAATTTAGAATATCTTTTAGAAAACATATAATTCCTGGTATGATTAGTGTTCCAGCTTTGTACCGTCATTAAAGTATTGCGCTAATTGATGGGACACATATGCGTCATGATTTAATTCAAAGTAGCTTTGCCAATACTGTATCATTTATTCCCCTATTCTTGAGGAGTAAAATGGCATTTGTGAAAAGATAAATATTTTGGAAAAGGCTGTTCCCGGGCGTGACTCATTAAATGCTGTAGATGTTGAGGCTTAAATCACAAATACACACGCATATTGTTATAAGTCAGATACGTGCCTCATCTAATGGTTTGTGTCAGGGGACAACTAGTCGGTTCAGCCAAGAATTTTCTTAGAATTCTTAATATCACAACATTAGTAAATTTTACAAAATCACCCAAAAAAACTTTAGAAAAAAAAATAATCAACAATGGTTTTGTTATTAGTCCATTACCCGATTTTTCTTATGCTTAATATTCTTTTATAATCCTTTTGAACCATAGTTTGTTATTGGGCTAACTTATTGTGGAAACATTCGAGTAGGACTAGCTTAGCAGTGAATGATAAAGAAAAGGAGGTTTTCAAAATAAAAAAAAAAAACAGCACGGGTTCTCCTATTTATACATTTTTTTTCGTGCGCAGAACCGCTTCCCCGCTTTTTGAATTTTATTGGGGACTACATGAGGACATATATTGACACTATATAATTCTGGATAAACACATGGTGTCATTCCAGGTGCAGAATGATATGCTATACATCTCCTTCTTTTGTTTGGAAGACACTAAGAGAATCCCCATTTATCTGGGCTGTGCTCTTGGTATGAATGCAAATATCGCCATATTACATTTGGAACATATTTAACGGTCTCGGCGAATACCGTCCACGGACACGGCGGTTACCACACTGCTGCTTCTGTACTGGTGGAAAACTCTTCTTCTTGCCATCCTAATACTCTATAACTTGTTCGTCAAAGTTTGATTGATTAGTTCAACATATTCTTTTACACTCTACGTCCTGGATACAAAATACTCTGTATTACATTATTTGCCATATATCGATGCGATGACTGTCAGATTGGAATAATTACAGCCCTTCCCTCCCATTAGATTTTCCTTCTGGTCACTTCATAGAGGGGAGCTAATTTGGTCAACCAATAGACTCCGTTCTCTCCTTCAGCGAGAAATCAAATTCACGAGGCTTCCTTTAATGTTACCTTACATCCGATTACACCCCACTAGACTTGGTGAGCGATATTGTGCAGCACCGCCCAACGCGAGTACCTTAGATTCCTTGATGTGTCACGTGAGATGACGTTGACAGACCTTGAAGAAGAAAAAGGCCTGAAACTTTCAAAGTCTTCTGATTTCCCCCACACCCGTCACCAGCTACAGTATCGTGATTCGTCAAGTATCATCGCGTATTTGAATGATAACACTAGGAAGGAAAATATCACTCGAAATATCCCACCTCGCGTGAACACGCCCGAAACAGAAATAATTTCCGTGCTCAATTCGCGGCGTTTTTTGTTTTTTCGCCCCCACTTCACTGTGATTACTCAGCTCGGCATAAGCGATGAGATCATAAGACACATGTGCTGCCGCTTTTGCATTAGCATCTTTTAACATGGTATTTGTTTCCATTGATACTTTTTATTTTGGATTTGAACAATTCATTTTCTTGCAAATAAGCGAAATATCTCCCGGCTGTGGAAACTAAAGCATTCCCTTTTTTAAACTTTGACGTGCTTTTTGCTCGTTGCTGCTGCCGGTTGCGCTATATCCTATTCCTGTGTCTTGAGCTTATCTAAGACGGAAGAATTTCAGCCCGGCTAAAAAGCTAAAAAAAGACGAACCCCCAAGAATCAACCACATTGCCGAATTGGGTCCTATAAAGAATACACCGCCATAAGCACATCACAAGAAACAACGTCACGTTTTTCTTTGAGTTCCGGCGGCTATTGGTTCCCCCGTTTTTTCTGGCCAGACGCACTATCAACGCAGGGCAACCTTCTCCCTATACAAAATGCATTTTCAAGACCAGGACGCCAATATTGACCCAAACACCCCTCCAAACATGGACTCCGCTACTGCCACTGTTACCGAGGCCTTCGCTGACAAGCATGATCTCGTATGGCACCAAAAACTTAACCTCCCACAAGTCACCGTCAGAGCCACCGTCGTGGGTCTAGTGATTGGTAGTGTGGTGCTCATTTCCAACTTTCAGTTTGGTCTTCAGACTGGATGGGTGTCAATGATGTCCCTCCCATCGGCCTTGCTTGCATTCACAGTCTTCAAGCTCTCGCCTCTTGCACATACCTTCACAGATGTGGAAAATGTCTACATCCAAAGTGTGGCTGTTGCGGTTGGCACTGGGCCATTGGCCTACGGACTTGTAGGCATTGTTCCTGCGATCGAGAAGTTCTTGACAGCCGAAGAGAGTGGCACTGGCTCCCGGATAGTTCTCTCTTTATCCCAATTGATGGTATGGTCTTCAGGGTTGGCGCTCTTTGGAGTTTTCTTTGCCGTCACTCTCCGGAAACAAGTCATCATCAACGAGAAACTCCCGTTTCCCTCAGGTTCCGCCACTGCGACCCTCATTTCCGTCTTACACGGCACAGAACTCTATGACGAGAAGCAGGTGAAACGCCCGCTTCATGAAGCCGACTTTGGCTCGGAGTTTGGCTCTAACTCAGACTTTGGATCCGAATTTGGGTCCGACTCCGACTCCTTCGAGAGCTACCACCGCGGTGGTGTGATTCGGCCTCTGGATTCCAATGGCCTTAAACATTTGAAAGTACAGCACGCGTACCGCTCCAATATGCGCTCTCTCGTGGTGACGTTTATCATTCTGGCAACTTATACCATACTAGCGTACTTTGTGCCTTTTCTTAAACTGCTTCCTGTGTTTGGCTCCACCATGTCCTCCGTATACCAGTGGAACGTACAGCTTCTGCCTGCGTATATAGGCCAGGGTATCATCATGGGGCTCCCTTCGGTGTCTTATATGATGTTTGGTGCAGTGCTCGGGTGGGGTATTTTGGCACCGCTTCTGAAGTACCTTGGATGGGCTCCTGGCCCTATTGATGACTGGGTCACTGGCGGGCAGGGCTGGATTCTCTGGTTGAGTTTGAGTGTGATGATCTCAGATTCGCTAGTTTCCTTTTTCGTCGTCACTGTACGCTCGTTGCACTCATGGATGGCGGCCAGATCTTCCTCCAATCCAGCATATCAACCACTTCTCCAAAACACCACACAGCACACTGCAAACAGTACTGATGCTTCTGAATCAGGGCTTGTAGTAACGACCCCTACCTCCGACAATACATCCTTTATTGATGTACCATCATCACACTTGATTAGTCACAAGACCACAGCAATTGGTCTTATTGCGTCGTCTCTCCTCTGTGTATGGGCGATCCGGTGGGTATTTGGCGACTTGGTGCCGTACTATGCCACAGTGGCGGCTATTCTCTTGGCGCTTGTTTTCTCGGTGTTGGGCGTTCGTGCGCTCGGAGAAACGGACCTTAACCCTGTGAGTGGCATTGGTAAGCTCTCGCAGTTGATCTTTGCAGCAATCATTCCTCATAACCATCCGGCCAAAATCCTTATCAATATCATTGCGGGTGGAATTGCCGAGGCTGGTGCTCAGCAGGCGGGGGACTTGATGCAAGACTTAAAGACGGGGTTCTTGGTGGGTGCATCGCCAAAGGCCCAGTTTGTTGCCCAGATTATCGGCACGGTATACTCGGTGTTCTTTAGCAGCATCATGTATAAGGTGTACAACTCGGTTTATGAAATCCCCAGTAAGACATTCCGCATCCCGACGGCAGTGGTGTGGATTGACTGCTCGCGGTTGGTGACGGGCGAAGGCTTACCACCACATGCGTTCGAGTTTTGCATTTTATTTGGCGTGGTGTTCGGGGTGATTTCGCTCCTCAAGAATACCTTGCCCAAGTCCTCGCGTTACCATAAATACATGGTGTACTTGCCTAATGGCGTGGCGGTTGGCATCGGTATATACAACACGCCCAATTTTTCTATTGCGCGGTTCCTTGGTGGGTTGATGGCGTACGTTTGGATACGTAAGGCCAAGAAACACAATGCTGATCAGAAGGTTCAGATGGTAATCATTAGTAGTGGACTAGTGTTGGGCGAGGGCCTTCTCAGTGGGTTTACGATGTTGATGACGAGCATGGGCGTGAGACACTTATAGAATAACATAGAGCCTTTGCATAGGGCAGGAAATTAATATACCAGGACGAGTAGGTTTAGCAATATGACATTCACGAATCGCGGCGCCGTAGAAGATGCAGCTTTTGCACCGGTTGTCTATATATTATACACGTAAAAAGTCACATAGTCGTCATCGTCATTACGTCATCATCACGCCAGGGCATCACTGTACGCCATTGCGCTCCTTGTCCGCGTTGATGCGCTGGTTTATAAAGAAAATCGCCGTCTGGATGGAAGTATATGTGCCGGTAAGTGTCAATTTACGAATGTTGGTCAATCCCTTGCCACCACCAAGAAGAATGGACTGGTGCTGGTCAGGCTCGATCTTCACGTATGTGCACCCACTGCTCTCGCGGATTTGCTTGATGTTGTTGCCGCCCTTGCCAATGACAGACCCAATGTTTGTGTTGGCAACAAATACATCCTGTGTGAATCTATCGGGCGCTGTGCCGATCTGTACGGGCATGTTTGTGATAACGTCGCCCACGATGTTGTTGCCATGCTCGTCCGTGTACAGGTTTTGTGGCGGCACCGTGGAGGCAGGTAAGTTCAGCGGACCGGAATACTGGGGCCGCACCGACGGCTGGAACATCATCTGGAAGTCGTAGGGTTTCTGCTGGTACGGCAGCAGCACCGGGTGGTCCTTCATGGGCGGCATTCCCGGGCCAGGCACGGCGCCAGGAAGTTGCATGGTATTGGGCATGTAGGGCATTCCTGCAGCGGGCAGCGGGCCAGGGCCAATGGCCATGTTCATCATGGGGTTGTTTGTGGGCGGCTGGTGGCGGAAGTTGGCGGGGTTATAGTAGATGATTTTGTGTTTTTTCAAGCAGTCCTTGTGCTCCAAGATCACTTGGCAAATGTAGTAGATGGCGATATGAATGGCGTCGCCAACGCCCACCACGGAAAGCACGCGGTCGGTGGAATAGGGCAACGCCTGCTCGGCAGCCTTGAGTTTAGCGGCGGAGTTCTCTTCGATCTCGCGGAACTTGCACCCGGACTTGCCGATAATGTAGCCCACCAATGGATGGGGCACTAGGAGTTTAAGGGAATATTGTTTGCTCAACATAGACGCAGGCTCGTCCTCGGGCTCGTCCAAGATGGTGCGAGTGATCAAACCAAAGGCGCGGGCCACGTTTTCGGCAGAACCCTTTACGGAAATGACCCGCTCAGGCACGTTCTTCAAGTTCTCCGACACGTAGATGCGCACGTTGGCCTTTTCACGGATATGGGTGATTTTCTCGCCCTTTTTGCCCACCACGGTGCCGGCCTCCTTGACGGGGCAGTACATGCGCATGGAGACGTGGTCGGGGTCGTCTTTGTCACGGTGACTGGACACCGGTTTGGACGTTGACGCCTGTGTGTATGAGTCGTCCGGGCCGCCCGAGGTGCCGGGGTTAGACGGCAGCGAATCATGGGTTTGTGTACCGTTCAGGGGCACGGCGGCGGGTAATTTGTCCGTGGTTAGGTGTGGGTGTGCAACAGGAACAGCAGGAACGTCAGGAAGAAGTTCTGGGTGGGCGTTTTGGTGGGGTTGTTGGTGGGTTTCTTGAGTGGTTTCTTGAGTGGTGTCGTGTTCGGCTTCTGCGTGGGGCACACCGTTGGGCAGGTTGATTTTGGGGGCCGTCTGCGCCGATTCGCCCTGTTTATCGGCCTCGTCCAACTGCTCACTATCTAGGGCCACCCTTTTGTTCAACTGGTCATGGGCAGACACGGCGTCGTCTTCGTTCTTACGTTTCAAAATGTTCAGCATTAGAAGGGTAGTGGCTAGTGGCCAAAAAAAAGAATGCCAGGCAAAAACAGAAATAAAACAGCAGCAGAAGCAAAAGCAAAAGTCTCCAGCAAGGGCACAAAAAGGCTAAAGAGGAAGGATTAGTATACTAGCTGGCAACACAAGCACGTGGAATCTGCCGGCAATTGAAGAGTGTTTTCTGGCGAAAGCGAAGAAGGTGAAGAAGGTGCACTGGGTAAAAACCAGCCCGGTGCGATTGATGCTCTTCTAGTTTTCGGGTATGTGGGATTTTTTCGTGGCCCTGCGGCTGCGGCTGCGGCGTGAGCCTTGAGGCCCGCGGCCCATACGTTTAAGGCTATGGCGGGGGCATGTGGGCCTTAGAGAGCGTTAAGGGAGGGAAGGGAGGGAGGAACAAAGCGACGAACAAAGGGAGGAACAAAGGGAGGAAAAAAGGGAGGAACAAAGGGAAGGGGAGGGAACAAAGGGAATTAAGCGATGCAGAAACCACTATATACGATGTATGATTATTGGTGGAGAGGGGGATATGTAGGAGAAGGAAAGTATTCTCGAAAAGGGTTTACGGAAGAGAAAGTTGCGGTGTTCGGGAATACATGATACGGTTAGAGAGTTCTGGGCGGAAAGCTTTTGTATATAATTTTTTTTTCTTTTTCTTTTTATCTCGGAAAAGTATTATGTTGGCACCCTTTTGGTGTGGATTGACTTTATGCGGGCCAACGAGTGCACTTCGCTCCATTGGCTCCACCTCCAATGGCTCCACCTTCAATGGCCACCTTATACACAGCATTTTACACCCAAGAACACCCGGTTATGAAGGAAAAGAAAAAAGAAAAGACAATTCATCGAGATCATTTCCTCATCCAGAATCTCTCTACCCCGCAAATATGCTTGTATGAATTTCCATAACCTCGAGAATTTGACAGGCCCACTGAGGCTGCAAACTTTTCACGTGTGGAGGAAAATTACCCTTTGACGATACGCGTACACGGTAATTTTCATTAACAACGATGGTTTGCCGAATCTGGTATCCGCCGCCGAGTCAAATGTTGAATTCGAAAACGTATACTTTCATAGCCCAGAAACATTCCCCGTAAACGCAAAAAAAAAAAAAAAAACGCACAAAAAAATAATTACCCAATACACTGTACACTGTACAGTAGATCACGCATCATTCGTTGAAGAAGAAAACATACATTTATTTACTGAAATGTTTGAAAAATTTTTTTAAAAAAAAACATCAACTTTTTCAGGACAGGTTCGGCATGTAACGAGATGTGACATATTCCACATGAATATGGGCGGCGCTTACGCCTCGGGGACCCATTATTAGTCCGAACAGTCTCATCATCGACAGGACGTTCCTGAGTGCCTACGTCCACCGCAAATATATCTTCGACCTCTTCGACCAAAAGATCACTTTCCAAAATGAAATGCCTTCTGGGCCGTGCCTTTTTTTTTTTGTAACATTGCAGCTGTGCGTTACCTTGTCAATTCTTGCGCGAGGACAACTGCGGATTGCAAAAGGCTGTGCGAAATATCCACGAGTTTGCCAATCATCGTCTTTCGAATACTTTTCAGACCACCCCTATAGCACTTATACATTCTATTACAGTCACCCAAATAAGACTTCCAGACTGTATTAATAGGTACTCGTTGCGGAACTCACTTCCAGTTATAACCTCAGTAGCTGCTAACATTCACACTGCAAAACCAGTCTCGTCCACGTTAATAAACATCAGGAAATATTTCTGGGGTCTTGGAATTGGAGCGTACCAATTCTTGGGTCTGTGAAATTCTTATCTAGAGCTCTCCGCTCCGATTCACGAACATAGGAAGCTAATTAATTTCGACTGTGATTGGATTCGTGCCGTGCACCCGCGGAATATCTTATTAGCCATATCTCGCACTTCCCCATGTTTGGGAGCTATTCCAACATAATTTAGATAGATAATCCAATCCTGTAAAGATTTCTCTCCAATCGTGGTCATTAACTGTCTTTTTTTATCGGTTCTTGCTTGCTTTCTACTTCATTAAAGCGAGCCGCAAATTTACTCTTGGGCAATTTAAATCGCGTTGCCAATCCACGAATACTTAAGGTTGATTTTAATTTCTTTCGTCAACTAATAAAAATACAACCTTCTTGCTCGTCAAATTTTACAGGAATTTCTTTCCATTTATACTAAAAAAAATAATCTGTTGTAGTGCAGAATTCTCAACATATTTTGGAAGTTTCTGGCCTCAAGCGTAAAAAAGAATTCGATGAAAAAAATCCTAACACACTTTGAATACACCCGAGAAGAAAAAAATACAACTGTT